>VHZZ01001799.1:111225-129796 GCA_009801015.1 Silene noctiflora | reverse complement strand
AAAATAGAATAGAATAAAAGAGAGGGCAAAATTGTCAATAACATCCAAAGTTACTGTTCCAGCAACAGTAGTTGGACATGGGGTTTTTAAAGGGTAAGGATATAATATATAATATAATAATAACAATATAAAATAATGTTACAAATTATTTAAACATTTTTTTTCAAAATAAGTTTAATGGTGTTATATACTTTGTTTTTTTAATTGTTTTTATTTTTATTTTTTGTTAATAAATGACTTGGTGATATGGAGGTGGTTTGTGTAAATAATTGAAAATGTTGATGTGACATTAGGATAAATGATTAGTTTGTCTTTTTATTATTATAGATAGACTAGCAAATATATTTGTCTTGTTGTGCAGAAGGGTGAATATTTTGTGTTGGGCTTCTATTGTACCGGTGTTTATGTGCATAATATTATGTAGAGTTTGTCATCATTAAGGATCGACTTCTTATGATAAAACTCTTATGTGATATTTCGTTCTGTATTGGAGTAGAATTATTCATTTTGCATATTAGATAATTCTGTGGAAAAAATTTCGTCAGTTCAAAAAACTAGAGAAAATACTACACTCTATTTATAGCTCCTTATTTTATTTTTTTTTTTGATGTCACGTTGATGATCATGTTAAAGGAGTTTACTAATTTATAAAAAAGAGGGTCATATTTTTAGTTGTCAATTGGTATTAGAGCGGTCATGGTTATATTCTAGTCTTGATAATTTACTAGACGTTTATTATCAACCTCGGTCGAGAATTGGCTCCTATATAAGTTCATACGTGAGTGGGTTAGTCCTCTTATTGACAACTGATTTCAGAATGGTTGCGTCTATTAAGTCATGGGTCCACAGAACGGTGTATGTCTTGTGAATATGTGAATCATGACCTTTTTTTATGTATAAGTCAATAACAATGTGTGATCCCGTTCGCGTAATAGACGCTCTTATGAAGAGTTAAACGACTCCCTAAAATGTTTCCTTCATTTCTAAGGCCAAGGATCGAACCCCGTCCCTATTGTTAATTCATAAGGTGAGTAGCCATCACACCAAACCTCTTTATCCATTTTCCATTCGGATGATTTAAATAGATATAGTCCTATCATGTTTTTTTTCAACTTATTTATGGTTAGAGATTTGTAATCTTAACCTTTATAAAATCAAACACCAAAAGAAAATATTTGGAAAATGCACGCGATGTCCTTGAAGGTTTGACATTTTACCCGAAATACCCAATTTTTTTATCCGGAAAACTTTAAGAGGGCATAACTCGTGTTTACGAGTTCAAAAAGTGATACTATTTTTTTTCAAATCGATTATCTTTTCGAGAATTACGATTTGTAAAAAAAAAATTGTGGTATTTAGATCCTGTGGCTAGGAGTTTTTGTACAAAATTTTTTTGATCGAACAAACTTTGAGTGACCATATCTCTTGGTCACAAATTTCAAACTCAACAATTTTTTTTTTCAAGTCATAGTACTCGGAAAGATGGTCAATTTGAAAATAAAATAAAATAAAAATGTCACTTGCCGAGCTCGTTAATACAAATTATGACCTCTTAAAATTTTACGTATAAAAAAATTGGGTATTTCAAACAATAAACTTCAAAAGCACCAGGTGCCTTCCCCGAAAAATGTTTGAAATCACAAATGACCACTAGATGAAGAATATAATCCTCAAAATCCCACTTATAAAAGAGCATTAAAAGTGGAACAAAATAGCATTACATTGCACAAATAAACACAAACAAGACCTCCAAAGCATCTTTATCCCTTTTTTCTATCTAAATACAAATGCCAACTTTAAAGTACAATATTCAATTATTCATAGATACGTCAAAATCAAGCTTTTTCCATGCCTCATTTTCGCATCATATATTGGAATTTCTTCTTCACATCACTTAAGCATGCTTCAACTCTATGGTCCATTACAACTTATAAATTCCTTCCATGGTGGTTTTAAAATGTTAACTTTATAGCTAGATAGCATCATATTCCATAGTCCTAAAAGTATTGTAGAAAAGAAAAAAAATAAAGTTTAATTATCATCGTCATATGTCGATCCACAAATATGCTCAAGACCGTTTTAGAGTAGGGTTACTCCGGAAATTACTAGTGTCTAAATTGAGTTACCCGAGCTAGTAACAAATCATCCCACAGATGACCTGAATATACAAATCAGCATTGAAATTTAAGCATTTCATACACAAGTTATACATGAATTGTTAAGATACTACAATTAGTGATGCACAATGGGAACTAGTATGCACTAAGATCGGACCACGACATCTCAACGACATACATCGAACTGAAGCTGGTTCAATAGCACATGGAACATAGTAGCAAGCATTGAGGAAATCAGATCACCCCACAATTCCAAAGTCTTACAAAAGTTTTAATTCCAAACAATCAAGTGCAGAAACCCCACAACAAAGAAAAGAATCCATGAATAATAATAATAGAAGATTGATTTAGCATGACTAATGATGAAACGCATCAAAAGCCCAACCAGTCGCTCTCATGCCATTCCCGGCATTAAAGAAGCTGGTGATTTTCAATCTTGGGTCCCCCGACCAACCCAATTCGTAGTTTGCAGGGTCCATCTTCGAAACATTTCAAGGCTGGAGTTCAGTTTAGAGGAGCGGCCTTTCTCCGGGAGGCCATGAATCCAAAAGCTGCTTTAATTATCACCGAAAAGGTGTACACTTATTTAAAGGGTAAATGCCATGATTTCAAGAAGAATCAAGCATCTACTAACAATGTTCCGAATCAAATACCTTATTCGCAGCCTTCAGAAAAGGCTAGAGATTCGGCTTTGAATTTCAGGGTTTTCAAATAGTTAATGGCTTCATCTAATACCATAATTGCATCCTTACCTTTTCCACCAGGAAGTATGGTCTGCAAGATTCTCACTGTCTCGCGAATTTTCTCTCTTCTCATTCTTTTATTCCCAGCTGATGAGTTCGTCTCCCTAAATGGCATTGCACAGCTAGATTCAGCGTCATCTTCATACTCAGAGGACCTAGTCTGCTCGATATGACTAGGGTACTTTGCAGGAGTTACTTGATGGCCACTTCTAGAGAGTTTCTGTCGTTTCACGGGTCCTGCAGAACTAGCAACTTCATCTATGTCTTCTTCTTTCACCCATTCCTGCTTATCGAAAGCAGTCATCGTACTAGGGGAATTCCCAGTGCTTGCTTCCTCACCATCATCACTGTCATTGTCTTCGTCTTCTGAGTACAGCAAGGCGTTGATCTCCTCAGAGTTTTCACGCATGTCACTTCTATCGCCACTCCAGTGACCATCAGTCAAATTAGGTCCTGAATGAAGTACATCCCTCCTAATTCTGAGTTCATCTTCATCCTCGTTAAAATTGTAAGAACAAGTCGGCCTAGGGGTCCAGGTGGTTGGCCGCGGGACTGAAGTACCAATCCCAGAAGCAAACATCATGGTCGTCTTGTCACCGGTCTGATCAAACACAAGAAATTGCTTGAAAGCCGGCCCGCTGCCATTAGTGGGAGAATTAGACTCCCCATATATTTCATGATCAGCAGAAGAAAAATTATTGGGTAGGTTGGTTTTGGGAGTACACTTATCACTCAATGTCTTATCTCGTACAAGACACTGCCTAGAGCGAGGCAGACAATAAAACCAACCATGCTGCTCCTTCAACGGCCCAGATTTGATATTGGGTACTCCTGAAAATCCAACGGTAGGCGAGGTACTATTCGTAGTAGCTGCAGTAGTGTAAGGTATTACACGAGGGAAACCTGTATTTCGCATCCCTGGATCGTCAAATGGTGGTATCAAGGATTGGGCATTTGGAAACTGATCTTCCAGTTGTCGTTGATGTGACCAGGACTTGAAGTCCTCTCCCATTGATCTGTCGCAAATACCTGTGAACCATAGAATATCCTTTAGCCATCAAAACTAATAATTGGCATCAACGTCAACAATAACATCACAAGTTGGTGATTAGAAAACATACCACAATAACGCTGATTTCAAAGCCTCGATTTGTGATTGCTTGTCGTATTATCCAAGAAGAAAGCGGAAAAAAATAATAAACCCAGCTGAACCAAAACCCCAAAGTGTAGAACTACAATCTAATCTACGTGACAGGTTTCAACAAATGACGGAAATACTCAGCCTGAAACACGAAGAGCAATAATATTAAACAGCTGATCATAACCAACAAGGCATCCAATATTTAACACAAACAAGCAGTAATGAGGCAAATAGGGTTACAGTAAAGATTTTTAGTTAAGCAAATTCTACGGTTTATCGCAAAGATGAAATATCCCACAGCGAAACTGTTAGTCCAATGGAAAAAGCATCAAGCTTCCACTTAAGATACAAAACTACAAACAAAAACGAAACATTTTATCCAAACAAACCCTAACTCACAATTTTACATGAGAATACCTCAAGAACAGCCTAGAGCTAATAAAATCCATCAGCTTGTCGCTTATTCTACATTACTACGTAATTTTAAGCACATTTCTTCTCCTGATAAATAACAAATTGCATCCTACATGACATTCCTTTTACGTTATAGTCCATATACTTGTTTAACTAATAGAGTTATAGAGGAATAAACAGATGTTGTGGAAACACCCTAAGATTCAAATGAGTCCATTCGTATCAATATGAGTCATATGACAAATTGACAATATACCCCATTGGCGGTTATACGTGGCAGTCTACAAATCACCCATCCCATTTCGGTCATCCCTTTACCAAGGATAGCAAGCTCTAGTTCAAAAAGGAATAATCTAAGGCCAAAAGGATTTAATCATGAGGCTCATAAATTATTCATTTATGTTTTAACTCCTTGAGCCAACCAGGGGAAGTTACATAGTAGCAAGCGGTAGCACACTAGCACTCGCTACCCCAAATCCTACAAAATAGTCAAAATCATCGATTTCTGCTACCCGAAAATCTCTAAAAATGCAGTTTTAGCGCACACACACTAAACTACAAGATGAAATTTTGCCGTTTCTAGCTACACCCCGGAGCCAACTCTTTCTGACTCATTGTACCAATGTAGTTATACACTTATACTACACCCAAACTAGGGTCTCCTTCATTTTTTTACCTTTGTTTAAAATACTCGTCACAAATTGATGCAAATTTGAACCATCAACTAGGCCATAGGATCTCGTCATTTATTTACCTTTGTTTAAAATACTCCTACCATAAAAAGCAAAGTAAAACAATTGACCGAAACAGAGGGAATATTACATCGACAATTACGATATAGTAATGTACACATGAAAAAAATGTAGGGAAAACACGATAGAAAGAAGTAACAACCTGGCATTGATCAAGAGATTGGAAGCAAGCAATTACTCTAACTACAATGGTTGAGAACCCAGCAATTCCGTTCTCGTGTTTGGATGTCCGAAATTTTGTCTGGCTTGCTCCTTGGCGCACCATAACTACTACCAACCCCCCTTACTCTTTCCCAATTCTACGATATTACGATTCTACGATCCGATTCTAAATAAACAAATCTAAAAGAATGAATCTAAAAATTTAGCTGATCATGCGAACATAGCAAGGAATCACAATGAAAAAACTTGAACCCATTTATACTTAATTGGTGAATTTAAATTTTGTTTAAAAAATTGGGTTTTTAAAATTTTTTGGGAAGAAAAAATAAATAAATTTACAGAATAACACGACAGTATAAATTCAAAGAAACAACTTTGCGAAACAAACAAAACCACTGCATACTGTGTTTAAAATTTCCCAAATTTTTGAGATTAAAATTTCCCAAATTTACCTGCAAAAATCAACAGAAAATGCAAACGGTTAATAATTAGAAAATGCAGTAACCTGAAGAAATAATTATATAAAAAATAAAGAAAAATCAGATAGTATAAAAGTGCAATTAAATTAAATTACCCAGGAAAAAGTTGGTTAGAATGTGCAAAGAGGAGAGAAATGGAAGGAAGAGGAGATAGAGATTATCCAAGAAGGAGAATTGAGATTGTGTGTGAAAAAAGTGAGATTATGAGAGGAGTGAATTTGAGAGGTAATGAGAACTGAGAAGGGTTATATAAGGTATGTAATTGACTATATTGCCCTCTCACCAATTGTATGAAGGTTTGGGTTCGGTCAGGTCGGGTTTTGGGCGGATTGAGTCGAGTCACGTATACCAACTCAAAATAAAGATATTATCCAGTGTTTTGACGATTCCTCCAAATGGTTAAGTAATGAAATTGGATACATGCATTTTTATCGTTGTATTAGCAACTGAAATTGTTATCTACGAAAGAACAAAATATGAGAATTGCATTAAGAAAATTATCGAATTAGTGCTACTTTACAATAAAGAAAAAGAAAAAGGACAATCAATTTATCAAGTCATTTTGTTTTATTCAATTGTTTAATGAGTTTTGAATCCATTGGACATGGAAGCATTACTATTAAACTACTTCAAATCCTGGTCGATAATCGATAATGGTGCTCATTGTTGTGTAAGTTTCAGGCTTGGCCTATAAAACATATTGGATATTTGGATGGATTGTTCAGGTTCTGGATTGGTGTCGGATTGTATACTTTTTCGATTATGTCGTCTAATTTTTTTTAATGTTGGCTTATAGTTCAATACAAGTGTACAACCCATTATTAGAATGTTTTAGTCTGGATTGAATAGGTTGAAATACTCAAATACACGCTTCCATTAGATAGTTTTCAAAAATTAGTTTAGTTAATTTTAATATATTATATTTTGTCTCATATTTTAGGAAGTAACCTAATAATTTCTATTTTTGTTCGTTTTAGACCTAATAGATCTACAACCGGATTTTGAAATCTACCCGATCCGTTTAAACTTATCCATGTTTGGTCGATCAAAATCCTTATTTTTGAAGCATCAGTCTCACATATTCAACAAATCATATCATGTTATACTCGACGTAAATACTATTCACGTTTACCAAATTTCAATAATAACGAACAATTAAATAATTTTATTAACTAAACTAGGTCATCACATCTAAAGACTACTCTTTAGTCTTTACTAAAGTACAAAAAATTAACACCTTGCACTCAAAAATAGCAGTCAATCTTTTGAAGCTTTGGAACATCAAACATGATATGAATAAATGAAAAAAGTGAAGAAAAGAAAAAAGAAAATAGAAAGAGGAAGAATCCAATGTTAATAATAAGAGTTAAAGAGTAAGAAGAGGCATGATTTAGTTCTTGACTGTTCAAAATGCTGCAAAGTTAATGGACCCTTCTTAAAGTCTATTAACAACATCATATGTACCTCACTCTTTCACCGCACCTCTGTGTTTCTCCTTCCCTTCTTTCAACTATTCGCAAATTCTTATCTGAAACGGACATATTTTACTCGTAATAGCTTAGTAGGTAGTGATTAGTGAGTGAGTCTTGTTAGAGATCGTTGTATGAGTATCAAATTAAGTAAGCTAATTAGATTTATAGATTACTTTCAATATTACGATCTTATGATACAAATGTATGAATTAATAATAATAATAATAATAATTCAATCCATGAAGAAGGCTTTTTTGCTGGCTTGGTCCTAGTTTCTTCCAAAAGTTTTTTTTCAAATGTACTTTATATTGATGTGATTCTTCTTTGTGTATTGTTTGACCAAAAATCATCTAATAACAAGTTTAAGAGGTTTGTAAAAACGGAGATGTATAATATTTGGGTTATAATAATCACTTCATTAGGGTTTTGATAAAAATAAAATAAATAAATAAATAAAAGTAAAAAACCATAAAATTATTCTCGTAATTACACTTTTTGTTTTCGTTTGATTTGCTCTTTGGATGCCAAGGTCGATTATCATCTGGAACACAAATCTAGTTTTTTTAATAATTTGAACCTCAAACAGAATTTCTGAATCAGGTCATTCTATTTTTTTCGTACTAACATCCATCATTTGAATCTTTTGCTTGTAAGAATCATCCCCAACAAAAGACCTCTCAATTTAGTAGTTATGACAAAATTGAATCATGAATTCCAAGTTAAATATCTTCTCTCCTATATCGTATTTTCTTTGACTTGTTTGACACTAACAAAAATGAAATTTAATCACCAAACTTATGACTCGTATAACTTGGTCCATATTTACAGTTGTCACCCTATGAACTCTTAAAGGTCTCAGGTTTAATTCTCATCAAGAACAATCATGGATTGGGGGATTGGAATGCATGGTCTGAGAGTCGGACACTATCCCTCCTAGATTTCGAGTCAACCACATTTTTATTAAGCGTGATTTCCAGGCTATCATATATATACTCGAGATTTATCCTATGCACATTAACATAGCGGGTGCGGATTTTCTTATTATCCTAAACAAAACATCATCCAAATCGATGTCACCTTATTAATTCTTAAAGGTCCGTGGTTTAAATCTCATTAAGACCATCCCCAAGCAGAAGGTCACGCTAACTGGGTCACCAACGTTTTAGCCCTTAATCTCACCTTATTTATCTTGACCCACTTTCACCCCCCAAGCAGAAGGTCACGACCTGGGTCACCAACCCAATCATTTTTCACTTTCCAATAATTTTCCACATTCTTTACCCCACCAAAAACTCTCATACTTTTTTCAATTATTAATTACTAACAAATGAGAGAATGACATGTGTCGGGTCACCAACCTCAACTCAAGGTCACCAAGTCTCAATTCAAGGTCACAAATTGACCCTGAGTTATTCAGGGTCACCAAAATCGTCTTCTTAATCCTAGTTTAATGAGTCATTAGCACGACCCAACAAGGTCACGACCCAGTTGGTGACCTTGCTTGGGGATGGTCTAAGAACAATCTTGGATTGGGAAATTGGAAAAAGGCATGACCTCAGAGTCTAAGACTATGCCTCCTAAATTTTGAGTTAACCACCTTCTTAAAAAGGTGATTGACCTATTATGCGTGATTTGTAAACTATTATATATATACTTGAGATTTATCTTATACACACATCAAAATCAGCAAGTCTCCCTTTGTAGGGCATATCCGTCACAAGCTTGCGGAGTTGCGGCGGATCAAGTATTATCCATGTGGATAGATAAGACAAAACAGATTGATAGTCCTTATTAGACTTTTTGTTTTTGTCTTATCTATCCACATGGATAAGGACTTGACCAGTCGCAAATTTGCGACGAATATACCCGTTCGCGCATTAAACTGGCGGTTGTGAATTCGCTCATCCTCCAAAACAAAAGATCATCCAAATCGATAGCTATTATGATGTCACGAGCCATATTTGAACCTGCTTTTATTTGATGTAAAACAAAAGTAGTAAAGAGGGGAAGCATATTGAGGGCAGTAAGTGTAGGACTAGCCTTAAAAATACTGGATACACCATGATTGTATCACCTGCACCATATCTTATGCACAGTTACCGTATCCATAATCCTCATTTATTTATACATGCACTCTTAATTTAATTATACAAAATTTAATTAATTTTAATTACTTTAATCTTTTGTATCATACTTCCATGTTTGTAGTGGAGGGAACAATAAAATGGGCCAATTAAATCTAGTTTATATTCCAATTGCTCCCTTTATTTTTGGGAGCACTAACATATCATTATATCAACATTGTATGTATT
This sequence comes from Silene noctiflora, assembly GCA_009801015.1. NCBI lineage: Eukaryota > Viridiplantae > Streptophyta > Magnoliopsida > Caryophyllales > Caryophyllaceae > Silene > Silene noctiflora. Next base: position 120,204 of record VHZZ01001799.1, on the reverse strand, counting down.
TGAGTGAGATGTAAAGCAACCAAATCCTGTAATTAGGAGTTAAGCACACGCCTAATATAAAACTTGTTACTCATATCATGCTTAAGCAGTATGGAGTATACTTAATACGGAGTAGTACTTTTTTTTATCGTTTGTCTATTATCCGAATCCATCAAGCAATTCGACTATCATGGAAAGTGAGGACTAGTTAACATGTCTTCAAATGGCTAGATAACTAAGATTATGTGGGGATAATCAACGGATTAATTTCAGTATAAGGAAATAAAAAGAGATAATAAACATCAGATTTTATTATAAAGTTTGATCAACATAAGTAATCAGTTAGCAGATTAACGGATCAATTATTAGTTTTCTTATTAACATGGTGCAAATTTTTCAATTTTAGAATATGTTGAGGTAAGCTACATGTTTTATTTTAAAACAACATATTGATTCCAAATATGTTGTTTCAATACGCGGTTTATCAAACGCTAAAATTGGCAAATTGTAGATGGTATATGTTAAGGCATATGTAATTTATATTCCTAATAAAATGAGAAGTTTTTGTTCAGTTCAATTTAGTTTCATTTAGTTAAGTTCAGTTTAGTTAAATTATTATTATTACCAATCAAGTTGAGTATGTTTGTACTTTGGATCTCTGTATGTCATTAGTAGAACACCCACCTTAAAAATATTAGCAACATAATTCCATGAAAAATACTTGGATTATAATAAATAAATGGCAAATAGGCAACATAATGCCTTGATTAAGGTTGATTAGGTGAATGAATAGGTGACAAATTGCTCACTTTAATTGACTAATAATTAAAAATGAGTGTGGGAAAAAGTCAAGTACTTTTGGAGCGGCCATAACACAAAATTAAGGCATGGTGGAAGAATTAAGTAAAGGAAAAATAACCCCATTTTGTTGTGGATTCTCCAACAATAAAGATTCACGCTTATAAAGCTATATTAACACTCAAACCCCAAAGTTAAACAATAACACCAACCACTTTACCCCTTTCAACTTGCCGCACTATCATTCTTTTGCCATCCGAGCTTCTGGCCGTCACAAATAAGACGGTCTAATTATAATTAGTGTCACTAATATAACTCTTTTGTGAAATTAATATTATTAATTAATTAGATGATTTGTTCAATTAAATGCATTAGGAGTACTATACATGACTTTGTAAGGATTGTGATATACACTATACAGCGAGAAATAATAAGGATTGTGAAAATATTAACAAAATAAGAAGCTAGGGGAGGGCTAATAAGAACGCTCGTTGGCTTCCGTTAAAAAATAAAAAGTTTAAATGTAATAAGTAATAATTAATGCATGCACTGTGTGCGTGGTGGAGTTAGGAGAGGGCTAATAGGGCGGTTGGGTTATCAATTATGATGATTAATGAAGTACTCCGTAACTACTAACTACTCAGTATGCAGGTAATGATGAAATATATAATATGATGTTTAAAAATGATGAGATTACGAAGTTTTAACGTGAAGGGTAATTTTAGTAATCCATGCACGGTAAACTCACATAGTCACATAGTCACATACTCACATTAGTAAGTAGTAACATAGATACATGCATGAGGATTATTGTGGGTTTTAAACTGAGGAAACATCATTTTAAACAAGTTTGTTGCACGTTCCATAATGCACTGAGACACAAAGTTACAAATTATCTTTCATCATAATTGTATGTGTAATTTTGAAGGAAAGATTTGTTCTCAATTACACCGTTGGCATATAGTAGTGGGTTTTTATGAGATCCAGCTATTTTCCGAACATAACGATTAATGTGTTCGTATTGTACTTTCTGTTTCAGTGAATAGTTTACATTTATTTTATTTTATGTGAGGTAAATAAAGCAAATGCAAACTATTTACTGAAACGAATGGAGTATTTCGTATATAGTCTACATACAAAACATAATAAGGGAATAAAATTATCAATTTGCAATTGATATGCAAAAAATCAAAATGAAATGACAATTCATTCTGAGCTATGATTTTTTTTTTGTGTAAATTGGAGTGTTCATTGTCAATAATGAAGAATAATCTCCTTGCTAATGGTGCTCTTACGAAGAGGCAAGCGATTGTCAAAAAGTTTAGTAGGGCTCGAATCCTTAATCTCATGGTTAAAGGATGAGATGGAGAATCACCAAACCAAAGCCATGTAGTTAAATATGTCCTCTTATATATATGGGTATTTTGCTTATTAATTAGTAAATTTACAATAACTTTTGTGTAAAATTATCTTCCGCAAGTATTTGCATGTGTTTGTATTAAGATTTTCATTATAAAAGATATTCACCTAATTTATTGCATGCTTCGTTTCTCCCTTGGTCTCGGCTATATATTCACTACAAAATAAACACGGGAAACTGACGGAAAAAATCCGTCAGTAACAGCCAAAATCCGTCAGGAATTGGCTTTCCTGACGGAATTTCCGTCGTGTAATTTCGTCACTAAAAGTCAATTCCTGACGGCTATTCCGTCAGGATTTTTTTTACTGACGGAAATTCCGTCAGTATAAAGTGACACGTGGCAGTTTTAAGAGGTCTTTGAAAAATTTTGAATTTGGCAATACTGACGGAATTTCCGTCAGTAAAAGTCAATTGTTTGACTTTACTGACGGAATTTCCGTCAGTATTTGTCAAAAAATGGCTTTTACTGGATCAACTTACTCGATCGAGTAACTTGTTTACTCGATCGAGTGACCCTTACTCGATCGAGTTACTTACGTACACGATCGAGTGACCCTTACTCGATCGAGTAACTTACTTACTCGATCGAGTGACACTTACTCGATCGAGTAACTCGATCGAGTAACTTATTTACTCGATCGAGTGACCCTTACTCGATCGAGTAGCTAACATACTGGATAAAAAAACGCTTCCCAGGAGCAGCTGCTGCCCAGCCAGCCACAATGCGATGCATTGTTTCATTTCCGTCCAACAAACACAACCATAACCTGCAATTTTCTATACAATAAGTTAAGTATAATTCACTATTTAAGCTTAAAAAATCTAACATCATCATCAACCACAACATTTTAATTAGTAACTAAAAAAATCGCGTCTTTTTTTTTTGTTAAGAAAAAATCCTGACGGAAATTCCGTCAGTACTTCGCCTCAATTATTTGCGTGTATCAGTACAAAATTCAAATGAAAGTACTGACGGAATTTCCGTCAGTATTAGTTAACTTAGCTAAATCAAACTACAACATTCTAACATACTTATCAACAACAACAACATATAAATTACAACATTCTACATTCATCATCAAACATTCTAACATACACAAATGGCTACTATCCTAGGGTCAATTAAACTAATTAAACAAAACTAATAATCAAACAAAACTGATTTGGGGGAAAACATACCTAATTGGGAACAAACAAAGAGGAAAGATAAAGAGGGCGTCAATAGGCGGCAGTAGGCGGTGACGGTCGCCGGAATAAGGTTGTGGTGTTGGTGGTGTCGGGTTTGGGGGTTAGGGTTAGGAGGGAAATTGATTTGGGGAAAAATGTATGCGTAAATGAATGAATCCGTCGCGTCTTTTTTTTTTATGTCTGGAAAAATCCTGACGGGATAACCGTCAGCATTCCGTCAGAAATTTATAAAAATTTCAGGAAACTGACGGTTTTTCCGTCAGTATTACTCGATCGAGTGACCCTTACTCGATCGAGTATTTAACATACTCGATCGAGTACCTCACTTCCAGAACCTCATTCTAACATACTTTTACTGACGGAATTTCCGTCAGTATTAGTCAATTTTTTGACTTTTACTGACGGAATTTCCGTCAGGATTTTATCTCAATTATTGGGGCATTTTGGCCCAGAGAAGATGTATTTCTGACGGAAATTCCGTCAGTATTTTTTGCCGCCATTGACTTTGTCAACGCGCCAACATTTACTGACGGATGGTGACGGAAATTCCGTCAGGATTATTTTCCTGACGGAAAATCCGTCAGTTTTCCGTCGGTTTCCCGTTTTCACTGACGGTTTCATAATTCCGTCAGTATTTCCGCCAGTTTCCCGTGTTTTTTTTGTAGTGATTATTATTGACTAACAAGCGGCTAATAGTGGATGTGACAAATCAAATTAGTTATTAAAATCATTCCTAATATAGAAAAGATAAACAAATAAATAAGACACTTAAATATAAAATAGGTAAACAAATGTCGTATACTCTAACCCTAATAAAGATACTCATACATACCCATACGGAGTAGTATGTATAATAAAATATGAAAACAAATAATAAGCGTGATAAGAAAGATTTACGTTGGATGTTTTAATCAGGAAACCCGCATGCAATTTCCGCACGCTTGCTTTCAACCTCTGCCTTCTGAAATTCTTGATACGCGTATTCACATTTCATGTTCTTTCATTTGTTTTCTTATGTATGTTTGTTTGTGCTATTATTATTATTATTATTATTTATTATTATTATTATTATTATTTGCTAAAAGTCAAAGCATATTTTAATTGCATGCACGAAAATAACTCATCAATACGAATATATGTCTATACGAAGGTAACACCTCAATGACATTGTTTTGTCCTTGTGACTTTATGTATATATGACAAATTGACAATGGAAAAATCATTAATTAGAAGACGAATCTGTGGTAAAAAATTTACTCCTTCCGATTTAATATATTGTTTATTAGTGGTGGAGTCAGAAATTGACTTTAGCGGAGACGAACGGGTAATGATTTAAGAAAAATTTAAAATATGTTGGTAAATTTTAACTAAAAACCTTGAAATTTCTGACCACCAACGGGGTCGAGCACCCTGCTGACCCCCTAAATCCACCACTATTGCTGATAACTTGACACTTTATTCTTTTGTAAGGAGTATTTTAATTAAATATATATATTTTGTTGAATTAGAGCGAGTAGTAGTTTTGGGTGGTCTTGAGATGGTTAGCAATTATTTCTATGCCAAAGTTAACCTTCTTTAATTAACATTCTTCTTTAGGTTTGTTTGATTTCAACTTTAAGCGCGGTTTTGTATTTTTCCGAATTTTACGTGGTATCTTCGTTTTTTTAAAACAATAATAATGGTTCCCCTAAACTGTGTAAATAATTTTTAAAATACCAAAAATGCTAAAAATCGAGTTATTGAACAGTTTCATTTTGAAATTAAAATATGTTTACGATTGAATTAATGATATTTAAGTTAATAACTTGACAAATTATATTAAAGTGATCAACAAAGAATGGATGAAATAGACACTTAAAAAAGTGGTAGATTAGAGCATTTTGTCTATTTAAAAAGGCTCTATTAAGTTTGAGATACCATCGATATTTTTGAATAAACGAAGGGCTTCCCGTAAAATTTGAAAAAAAATATAAGAATATCATGTAAAAAATTATTATAATATAATTAGAAAATGTAGGAGAATTTTTTATTTTTTATTTATAAATTACATTTGTTATAGTAAAAGAATCATGTCTTATATAGTTGTATCCAAATAAAATCTAAATAAAACAACTGTTATTTGTTAACATTTCAATGCAAAAGAAATAAAGAAATGATTTTGAAACACACAAAACATGACTTTATTTCACATGCAAATGAACTCTAACTACCATTAAGAAAACGGAAAGAAATGGACGACTGGGAGAGAGTATAAATAATGCAACTCGATGACTTATTACAATTACTTTTTTAGCGACTTTGCTCGAAGTCACAACTCAATTCAATAACTTTAAACCTTCACCAAAACAGTTCTACATGACTTAAATTTTCAAAAAGAATATAATTTTAAATTTTCACCGTTATTCTATAATAAAAAATTCCGAATTGTAAATATAATACGAGTATACGACCAATTTGAATTGGATAGTTACAACCAACAAAACTAACGAACGACTAGTGCTATATTCAATGTAAGTGTTGCACCTGCTATTGAATGTCGAGCAGGTGCAACACATACAGTGATGGAATAAATGCGAAATGCATGCAGGTAGGCATCCAAAAAACCATAATCGTAAACTTCTGACTTTTTCACGCGAAATTGAGAGAACAAGCATGGGGTCAACCTCTGTTACAATGCATGCGCCCACCTTCCATGTACTCTTTCTACTACTACACCTAATTTCACTTATAAACTTTTCCCACCTCGTGCATGGACCAATATTCAATTAGGATCTGTTAGGTTATCGATGGCAATGGATCGGGTTTGAATAAACCGCGCTTATATTCAGTAAGTTGTATTCGATGCATGGTCTGAAATTTCAAGATCATAGTTCGATTTTATTCCATTATTTTCACGGACATTGGATTTCCTTGTCTGCACGTATAGTGACTCCGATTGTAAGAGCGAGTCAAGATAATGTATAGTGATAGAGGCGTCTCACCAAGACTTGCCACGTAAACATGATCATGTACATTGTACTTGTATAAAGGACTTTTGAAAAAAATACACGATCCTCTTATATTTTTCTTTAATTTGGTCTGGTTAAACAAGTTTTTCTTATTCTTATTTATAAAGAGGAATGGATAACAAATGTATTAAGGAGTTTTTTTCTTGTAAATAAGAGGTGACTGAATTAAATTATAAACCATTGTATCGGGTAAATTCGTAATCATCATCGAACAATATATTTTTTTTTGATACAAATTATCATCGTAACAAAATTTAATTATATGTTCTTCTTGGTTTGTTATTTGAGCTTGAAATTTCCTACCGTCCCTTTAATTAGCACGATTCGTAACAAAATTTGTTAAGTTCTCATAAAATTATATGTTTATACCTAACTATTATCTCATTTGATTGACTATATCACAACTTGGAGCATGAGAAACATACACGTTTAAACCTAGATCTGAAACTCTGAAGTGTATGTTCCACGACCAAATCTATCTAGGTTTGGGCGTCGAAACTTTAGGAGCCTTTTTTCTTATATCGGTTCGTTATAAGTCGACAAGTTACACTATCAGGATTAGTAATTCGTTTTACATTGATTAGTTTTACGTTGTTTCACTTAGTAATTCGTTGTTTTGAATTAGAAAATCGTTATACATTTTTTATTCGTTGATCAAATCAAAGTTTCTTCAATAGTTTGTTATTCGATATTACTTGTTAGTTTCGATTAATCGATGAATTGTTTATCAATAATTGAATTGAAATGTTTGCGGAGAAGAGGTAATTTGGGAAGTTCATTAAATTTATTGACGATTTGAAATAGTGTGTCGACGACCTTTAGCAATTGGTACTAGTTAGCTAACTTGGATTAGATCATTCAGCATTGGGCTTGATTAACATATTGTGCATCTGCGATGATTTGTTGGCCTATCAATAGCCCATTAACAACTTTTGGGCTTAAACTCTAAACCCCACATCTCTTTATCCAGGAGTGGCCCATGGATCATTTGAACATGTTTGGGCTGAATACTTGAGTATCTTCTACCAATGGCCGGGAAATCTCCTTTCAGTACTGAAGGCAATCTATTGGGTAAATGTTTTTTCAAGTTTTGAGAAATTTTTCGACTCTCCATTGTGGTATTACTCATTCATCCTCGCTCATCCGAAAGTTTTAGTTAAAGTTTAGAAATTTTCATCTCTCCCTTGTGACATTATTCGTTCTCCCCTGCTTAGACTTTTCGCCCTTCCCAACGATAAATCTTGGCTCCGTGACTAGTCTCACCGAACTTTAACATAGAATAATAAGTACCAAGTAGTCGAGAACTAGTTAGAGTAGAGCGTTCACTTAGGATACTCTGATTCATTCACTTTAGATATATTCTATCACAACCGTACCATATTAAGAACTCCGTATTATAAATTGTTTTCCGCAACATCTTTATTTCCAATTATAATGAAAGTCCATTAAGTAAGATTGGTCGGAAAAGGCACGTGATCCAAGACGTACCTGCACAAAAACAATCGTTGTACTTTTGCATGCTATCTGTTTGTCCTCTTTCAAATCATGTGTTTTAACTTCTAAGTTAGCCAACAAACTTTGATTACAAAATCACAAATTCTCATTGAGACGGGCGTTATCCGTCACAAGCTGAAGACGGATAGTACCCCTCTCACAATATGCAAATGATACTATCTATAAGGTGCTTCATTTCTCCCCTACTTGCCCTCTCATTTGCTTTATTGTGAGAGGCGCACTATAGTGTGCGTCACAAGCAAGACGCTTTGTTACGAAATTAGGTGTTGAAAGAATGATTGCTTGATTAACTTGGACGTGCACTAATCAACATGATTTTATTAGTTAATGTTATTGTGTAACGTTATTGTCTACCTTCCCTGATTTGTTGGCTTCACAGCATTGTTTGAAAATAGATTCTTCAACTGATTAATTTGGAGCTATAGGTAGAGATTGGAGATTGATTCTCTTAAGAAACTATCTCGACTAAAAGTTTAAGTTGATTATTAGAGTTTCAGGATCGAGCGAGTTTATACTCTAACACGCCCCCTCACACGAATGTCCTTTGGGCTTGAAGTGTGGATGCAACTGAAGGCCTTCCCAAACCTGGTGTGGTCACAGTGACTCTGATACCATGTCAAGAAATCATTTCAACCAAAAGTTTAAATTGATGGTTGATGTTACACCCAAAAGATTGAGAAGAAAGTTATCCCACATCGGGAAAATAAGGAGGTTATGAGAAGTTTATAAAAAATTCACCCACCACCTAGTTGAAGTCCAAGGTTGGTTTTATATTCTAACAGGTTCTACCCTTAGTAAGCAATAAAAATTTATTTGGCACAAATACTTTTTAGTGTGGATGATTACTGGAACGGAGAGAATATCTCTTAATGAATCAGGACCTTTGTCTTTTTTTCGGGTTAATGTTCCTCTATTAGCACAATTTAGTCCGGAGACAAAATACATAGTTTTAGGTCTTAGTGTTGAAAGATTCATTAACCTCTTATTGGACATTTCTAATAATTATATAAGTTTAGGTTGGTCATAAACTAAATAGATCTTATGCATGCATAACAATAAAATACAAAGTAA
>VHZZ01001799.1:52063-100477 GCA_009801015.1 Silene noctiflora | reverse complement strand
TTAAAACTATTAACAACGGACGCTTCAACAACACCCGTGTTTTGTTTTAACAACGGTTAATAGCCGTTGTTGTAGGCTGTTTTTGTAGTAGTGATATATCAGTTGGTCGCTTTTATGACGGTCAAATCCGTCTTACCGTTAAAATGGGCCCTTCTGTCTCTAGATTTTCTCCCCCTTCTCTCTAAACAAAAACCCTAACCAATTAACCTTGATCCGCCGCCTCCTCTTTCCACAAACTACCTCCTTTATCCCCCTCAACCTTTCGCCGGAGATGGGCTCCTTCCTCGGCCTATCTCCGGCGAATCGTCACCTCTCAGTCTCTGTCCTTTAATCGGCATCCTCTTAACTCCTTTTTTTGTTCTTGTTCTGGCGTTTATGGGCTCATCTTGATTGACCGATTGGCGTTGGCGGCTGCTTGCATCGTTGATTCACATGGTTCGYCGTCCATCCGTTTCTCCGTCTTGTCTGCGCCGATCTTGCATGCAACCTGGCCAGAGTGTGTTCCCCCTTCCCCTCGCCCCTTCCCCCACTCCCTCATATGGCTTCCTTTGTCCTTGCTTTAATCTGTCCTTGTCGATGGGTATAACTCATTCTGGTTGTTTTGTGGTTTTCACTAGTTACGGGTTGGCCGATTTGGTGTTTCCCTTCCCCTCGCCCCTTCCCCGCCTATCGGTTGTCTCTCGTGTGTCGTGTTGTGTGTCGGGTCAGATTGCTTTGTTGGTCTTTGGTGGTTTTGTTGCATGTAAGGTCGTGGTCTCGATAGGCTTTGTTTGGGAGTTATGGATGGTTGTCGTTCGTTGGTCTGTGTGTCACTGTGCTAGCCCGGTCATTTTCGGTGGTCTTGATGGGGTCTTTGGTCTGTTGATGTCTCAGTTTAGAGTGAGCTCTTGGATGTTTGGCTTTTCCCTGTTTGAGAAGTGTCTTGGTTGGGTGGAGTAGGGGTTTGGTAGTGGTGATGGTTGGGTCGGATGCAGTGATATCTACTACAATCTTATGCTTTTTAAACCATGTTTAGGTTGCTTTATGTTTTGCCAAATAATTTTAGCCCTTCCTCCAAGAAGTTTTTGGGTGTCCTGTCCCATTATCCTTTGGCTCTTGGCTATCGTTATCCCCTCACGGGTGTTTTGGGTGTCCTGTCCCATTATCCTTGGGGTTTTGGTCAGAGTTTATGTATATGTGGTCAAAATAAAGATGATTTATGAGGGTCAGTGCTTGGTTGTTAGGTTTGGCATTCGGCTTGTTCCATATGCTAACTCTTGTAGGAATAATGGCCCTACTAAATCTTCAAAGAAAGATTTGTGTTTAGTCCAGGTTGGATACGTCAGTAGACGGTGCTACAAAGCACTTATGGACAGAAGATTGGTCCTGGGGAGTCCTTTGATGAGGTTTGTGTGCATTTTGGGTTTGTTGATCCGCCGGTCAGGTGACTGTAGAGCTCGTTTGTCTTGGTGTAGGAGTTTATGCTCCGTCGGAAGCAGCCTCTTGTCTGATTTCCATCTTTTCTTTCTACGCTCTTGTGGCGTAAGTACACCACACCTTCCTCACTCTGCAACTCACATGTATCGGAGGGTTTCAGGAGATGTTAGGTGCTTGCAGGACTCGGATAAGGAGATTCGCGCCCAATATTCCGTACTCCACCAACTTGATAGTACCTATCAACATTATCTTCCGCTGATGTTTAATTTTTTTACTGTGGTGATGTTTAATTATGAGTGTTATAAGGGTATAGTTTGCCCTAACATTATGTAATTGCATCCTTTCTTTACAGCCGTAAAAAAAAAAAAAAAAAAAAAAAAAAAAAAAAAAAAAAAAAAAACTTAATTAGTAGTAACGGGACTTTGTGACAATTTGACTTTAAACCACAGAGCGCCACATATGCTTTGTGGTTATTGCTTTAATAGATAAAATTCTTTAGTCTTTCTTGATTTTTTTTCTTATCCATCTATTTAGCATGTTTGATTATTCAAGACGGATTATCCATCTATATAAGAATTCGTGGGAAAAAAGCATATGTACAAAATTACAACACTCCGTATATATTAGTAGTATACAAGTGCTTGCTTTATATTTCATTAATACTTTTTTTTCTTACGGTGCAAATGAGGTGCGAACCCCAAAGTCTAGTTAGCTATTACACGGGGAATAACAACTCCGAGAATGTCCTCACGCAAAATACTGTGCAATCAGGTTATAAACTTTTGTGATATGATTGAGACACCCAAATAACGAAAATCAAAGATAATTAAGGTATTGACGGTGCCCTTTCCACAAGTTCACGTAAAATCGATCCTACGAATATAATATAAGTATGTTAATTATTTAACATAGACAAATATAATACAAGTATGTTATATTTTGGAAACTATTAAAAGGTAATTAAATCAAGCTAAATTTCCAAAAAATATAATATTCCATAATTATTTTGATTTGATTTAATGCATATATGTAATATATTTATATTTATATAAATATATAAGTCTCTTAAAATTGTATGCCTAAATAATAAAAATAATTCTATTAGTAATGAAAAAATTGTAGAAATTTTGGATATATAGTAATATGATAGTAATCACTCATTTGAATAGTGAGCGGGAGTAGTGAAAGTAGTAGAAGCGATAACGGGAGTAGTGAAATTATCAAATATTAATGTGGTAGTAGTAAAAGTAACATTAATTATTTAACGTAGTAAAAGTAACATTAATTATTTAACAATAATTACAGCGGAAGTAGTGAAAGTAATAGTAGTAATAACGAATGTAATAAAAGTAACAATATTAACAACAAATATGAATAATGAGTTAACCAAAATATTAATAACGGGAGTAGTGAATTTGTCTCATAATTTATTATATCGTAATGTTAAGATACGGCATAGAAAAATATATTAATGATAAATTTATGAGTTATGCACTTTAATGTAGTTTTATTTAAGTGAACATAAATTTTAATGTTAAATAAAGGTAGCTCGGGCGGAGCCGGACACCAATACTAGTCTTTTAATATATAGGGGATTGATGATACTTTTGATTGAATAATATCCGTCAATTTGTTGTCCTGTTTTATTTTTGGGTGTCTCGTTCAATTATTATCCTTTTGATTTTAAGAATGAACTTTAAAACAATTTGATCATTTACACTCATGTTTGTCAATTTGTCATTTAATAATTGATTCTCTACTCTTTCTTTTTCCTTGTGTCAAAATCAAAGGACAACAATTAAATGAAACGAAGTAATAAGTAGCTGATCCCCACACCATTATTTCGTCATCTTAATTCTACGCGCTTAAGTAGCCACATCTTAAAATTGGTTTGTTTGCAGATGCACGAATTAGTACAATGTCGATGCCCGTATATATATGGAATTAAATGGATGCAATTATCATTTCATTTACTAAGGTCAATGACTCCGTTTGGTACCACCATTTACTCACCTTGTTTTTTCTTCGCGATTCACGACTTATTACTTTTGCCACAAAAATTAAGAAAAGAAGAAAAATATACGGAACATGCTTTAAGAAATGCAAACAGCAATAAATATTGTGCACCATAGGTCGGTTAATCAAGCTTGAAATTTTGAATACCCTATTTGCACCAAGAAGATATTAGGGAGTATATAATATAACTATATACTATCTCTACCACTCTTGTGAAAATGTAAGGAATTCACGCTAGTTTTCTTTCCAAATCTAAAAAAAAAAAAAAAAAAAAAAAAACCTAAATATTCTATGTATTGATATTTAACTTTACTAGTTACGAGTATAAAATTTTAATCATGCAATATCGACCAATAAATTTCATTACGAAATATCTACAAATTATATATATATATATATATATATATATATATATATATATATATATATATATATATATATATAAAACAGATAAAAGAGTATTTTGGTCTAAAACATGTGATGAGTTCTTTGTAGCTACATAATTATAGTTTAGGTCCTTAAAACGACATATAAGGGTAGTTTGGTCATTATAGTGGAGCCCATTAACAAATTTTGGGCTTAAACTCTAAACTCCACATCTCTTTATTCAGGCGTGGCCAATGGATCAAATATAGACATGTTTGGGCTGGGCTGAGTACTTGAGTATCCGCTACAAATAGAGCGACTGAGCGAGCAATCTTCTTTTGATATTGAAGGCAACCTTATGAATAGTGCTTTTTCGATTTTATTTTATTTTTTCGCAGGAATTCGAAATCGAATCTGACTATTTTTTTAAGAGATAACTCTTACCACTCACGTCACGTCGTCACCCAACTTTGTTTTTCTCTTTATCTATGGTTATTACTCCTATAATGTAGATTTTTTAAGATCTTTTTCAAAGTTTTTCTTATCCGATTAAGTCGGAGCTGTTGAGATTACGTAATCATATGCATATCTCTGTTGTATAACCAATTATACGTTGTTACCATATCTTGTATTATATGTAACCTCTTTTATCTTAGCTAGAATACCTTGGTTAACTTGTATCCTTAGCCTTATATACTCTTCCTTTATTTAATATACAGAGAAGGCAAAGAATATAGATCATTAAGCTTTAACCTAATATCTTTCTACATGGAATCAACAGAGATGAACAGGTAATTGTTTCCGATAGAAGCGAGCGCCCAAGCTAACCCCCTAAATCCACCACTCGAGATCATTCACTTGGAATATCTTCTCTAACAACCGTACTATATAACTCCGTATTATATAAACAGAGAAGGCAAAGAATATAGATCACAGTTTTGTTTTGTTCCTTAAATTGTTTTCCGATCCTCAACGTATTTATTTCCAATTATAATTATAATAAAAGTTGATTAAGTAAGATTGGTCGGAAGAGGCACGTGATCCAAGACATATAGCTGCACAAAAACAATCGTTGCATTTTGCATGCTACGGAGTATCTGTTTGTCCTGCTTCAAATCATGTGATTTTAGCTTCTACGTTACCCAACTAACTTTAATTACACAAGTTCTCCTTCTAGACGGATACTTTCCGTTTAAAAGACGGATAAGGTCAATCTCACAAAATGTAAATGAATAGTGGAAGTGGGTACGAAATGAATACCTTCACTTGCCCTCCAAGTACAAAACTGTGATGAAACTTGAAAGAATGATTGCTTGATTTAATTTGATTTTATTCAAAAGTCTTAATGAAGACGGGTAATATTTGTCATAAGTTGTAGGCAAGGTAAAATATAATCATTTTTAGATAAAAATGTTATCAGAATAGTGTTTTAAGCTATAATAATTTTGTCATTAAAATGATCACAATTTATCGTTAAAATAACGACATTTAATCGTCTTTAGCTTGTGATGAAAAATACTCCACTTCAATGAGAATTGTTGGATTTTATTAATTACTTTTATTTATTTTGTAACGTTATTGTCCACCTTCCCTGATTTGTTGTCTTCATAGCATTGTTTGAAAATAGATTCTTCAACTAATTAATTTGCAGCTACGCGTAGATATTGAAGATTGATTCTGCTTTTAGTAAACTGACTCGATCTGATAAGGCTGACCCGAGACTCGAAAAATGTGACCGAACTTAACCGGATATAGTCAACTCGAAAGTGGCCCAAAATGACCCGAGATGACTTATTTTAAGGTAAATGTTGACCTGAAGGACTCGACCTGAAATGGTCTGACGCAGATTGATCCGACCCGAAATAATCCAATAATTATTAACTCGAACCCGATCCGGATGACTCATTTACCAAGTCTATATTTAAGTGGATGTGAATGTGGATTATTTTCAAATATTCTTTTAGATTGGGTTACACATTGAAACAGAGTCAACTTCAGATTGCAATTTTAGGCAAAGACCATGTTTGGGCCAACTAATCCAGGCCAACCACTATACCATGCTTAGGTATGTATCGATATCATTAGATGCAATTTACTATGCGATAAGTCAAATAGTATGAATAAAACAAAAACAGAATACATCGAAAAATGTAAAAGATTTTTCTGAAATGCTCTAAGATTATATTTTAACCGTCTTAAGGCAGCCTAACAAAAAAAAAAAAAAAAAAAAAAAAAAAAGTTGAGTGCCCTTATATGCTTAACACATTAAGGCAATAGTTTTTCATTCTTTAGCCATTCTGATTTTTACTAGTATATAAGTGCTTGCTTTATATTCCATTAATACTGTGCAGTCGGGTTATAAATTTTTTGTGGTATGATTGAGACACCTAAATAACGAAAATGAAAGATAATTAAGGTATTGATACTTTGCAGTGCCCTTTACACAAGTTCACTAAACTCGATCCTACGAAGATCCATTTCTTGACAATTGACCTCAATCGGATCCTATTTTAATAACGTTTGTGTTGAGCATTGTTTAGAAAAAAAAAAAGAAAAAAAAAATTTAAAAGTGGAAGTTGTAGATACATTCAAGCTGGTGTTAAGTACAACAACTAATCAGTAATCACCGTACAGAATTAATGATAAATTGGTGATACTTTTGATTGAATAACAAGTACTTGTTCCTGTCATTTGTGGTCCAATTCTATTTTGGAGTATCTCAATAAATTGTTGTCCTTTCTATTTTAATAATAAACTTGAATAATTTGATCATTCACACTCAATTTTGTCCACTTGTCATTTAATAATTGGTCTCCTCCTTTAATTTTTGGTTTTTTACCAAAATCAAAAGACAATAATTGACGGAACCGATTGGAGTACTAAGTAGTTGATCCCCACACCATAATTTTGTCATCTTAATTGTACGCGCTTAAGTAGACACATCTTAAAATTGGTTTGTTTGCAGATGCACGAATTAGTACAATGTCGATGCCCGTATATATATGGAATTAAATGGATGCAATTATCATTTCATTTACTAAGGTCAATGACTCCGTTTGGTACCACCATTTACTCACCTTGTTTTTTCTTCGCGATTCACGACTTATTACTTTTGCCACAAAAATTAAGAAAAGAAGAAAAATATACGGAACATGCTTTAAGAAATGCAAACAGCAATAAATATTGTGCACCATAGGTCGGTTAATCAAGCTTGAAATTTTGAATACCCTATTTGCACCAAGAAGATATTAGGGAGTATATAATATAACTATATACTATCTCTACCACTCTTGTGAAAATGTAAGGAATTCACGCTAGTTTTCTTTCCAAATCTAAAAAAAAAAAAAAAAAAAAAAAAACCTAAATATTCTATGTATTGATATTTAACTTTACTAGTTACGAGTATAAAATTTTAATCATGCAATATCGACCAATAAATTTCATTTAAAGAAGTTTTCTTTGTAATGTCTCACGTCATTTCCTTTTAACATTATGTAAATCAATTGTTATCCTCAAAATAAATCCTTGAATCCACTTTTGTTTATCTTGAATCAGTCGAAGCGGCTCAGACACTAGACCGCTCGTGCCCCGGGCTATTCTATTCTATCTCATCCAGATTTCCTCGAGTCAAGTCACTATACATCATGGTTTTAAATCTCGGTATCGGTCGTAGTCGCGGTATCGGTATAATCGGTCATCACGGACGGATCGCGGTGAATCTCGGTGATTTCTCAGGCGATATCTCGTATCGGTAAAGTGAAATTCCGATACAACTCGGCCGAGATTTTGAACCCTGCTATACATGTTGTTGACATTATAATTTTGTGACTGTCACAACTCACAAGTACAAGTTTGTGTCATTTCAATGTGTGGTGTACTAGTCAAAATGCCAAATTGGTTGCCATATGCCCATATGGTGAAACTGAAAACCCGGACAAAGCATCCACAAAAACGGGTCAACTGAAGTGGTTAGTATAATAGTGAAAGGGCGAAGGACACATGTATGAAGTAGCCCTGAATAATAAAGGTAGTGTAGTGGATGGCATTATATAAACTGCATTCCCAAAGCTCCAGCTATAACTAATTGCCAATCAAAGGCTGAAATGCACCCTAACCCAAAACTGGTCTTAACCAGACATACAGTCAACCATACCTCTGTCTCTCAGACACTATTTTATTTAAACAACACAAAGGAGCTTCAAGAGCTATGTCCCCACTCATATCATTAGGGCCGACCTCTATCTCGTAATTTGCCGGAGCCATTCAGACATACATTGAAATAATGTTGTTATGACTTATGAGAGTGTTTTCAAATAGAATAAAAATTTGAATTCGACAATACTAATCTCATGTTCAAGCTCCCTCGGCTAAGCTCGAGATTGTACTAAATGGGTTCAATTGCTTTCCCTAGTTATATAGAAAAATGAAATAGCACTACAATACTTGCAAGAACAAGACAAGAAGAAAACATATTTTTTGACAACAACATTACTATTTTTAATACTCTATTAAATTCCTTTTCTAGTTTTAATACTCCTTTAGATGCTGTATCTGTCTATTGATCCATGTCTCATGGATCACTCAAAAGGTTATATAACCTCTAGGCTCTACCTTTGGTTCAAGGAAAGTCATTAAGTAAATTACGGGTCCGTCTTCAGATGAAACCGCATCAAATATACTTCTACTTGCATATATAGGATAAACCTTTTGTTAGTTCCTACACATCATCGTTTTATTCATCTACTTCGTATCATACTTGACCCGTTTTAAGCTTCAAACAAATATTATTATACATGAGTTCCTAACTTGTTCTTATTCATAACCATCACACCCAAAACCTTTACAAGTTGATTAACTAAGAACTTCAATTTACAAAGTACACAATTCTTTTAATCTCAAAATTCAAAACAACTCTCTATTAAAAATAAAAAAAAAGCTCCTCATCACTGACTAAATGGAGCCAATATTATTGCACTCTACTTAAATTTAACATATTTTTTTTTTCTGTTTTTTGTACTAAAAATATATGTGATGATGATAAACACACCCAAAAAAAAACACACATTTTTTAAATTTTCAAAAATGCCCTATCTTTCTAATTTAAAGCAATTGTTGTTGTCGTCATTGTCACTGTCGTTGTTTAGCTTCCTTCGCTTGGAAGCGGAATTTGGAATTTTGTATGTAAAATTTGCACAAGACTCAGATGGATGAATTGTTGAAGTATCATCACTTTTGTAGCTCATGCATGTAACATCAAGCACCCCAATTGGACTTTGAGGCATATATGATGATGTTGATGTCGATGTTATACCACTTGAACCATTACATACATTGTTCAGTCTCATACCATGCATCATTTCCACACATTTCATCACTCTTTCCTACAAAAAAGATGATCAAACAGTAAAAGCTTTAATCATCCACCATTAAAGATGATCATCATGAGTTTATATAATCACTTTTTTTACCTTTTCTAGTTGTTCAGGGAAAAGGGAAGAAAATGGATTGTCAGGACTTTGTACTGTTTGGGTTTCTTCACTTACAGCAATTGCCACTGCTGCTGCAATTTCTGATGCCTTGTATTCTAACAAGTCAATTCCTGCATTCAATTCACTCAACCAATCAATACTCTCAACATTTTTGCACACTTTACACTTATTACCCTCCAAGATTTCAAAGATTTATGAACGATTTTAGAATAAAGTCGTCATTTTGAAATAATTCAGACTCGAAGGACATTGATCGTTAATTCATATGTACGTGCAGTCATAAAACGACAACTTCGTTCAAAACAACGACTTTGTTCATATGGACTAACATACATGTGAATTAACGATCAATGTCATTCGAGTCTGAATTATTTCAAAACAACGACTTTGTTGGTGGGTGATAAATATAGTCAGTTCTTATGTAAATGCAGTCATGAAACTTATATGAGACTGTCTTATACAAGACTTACTAGCATGATGTATGATACGGAGTAATAAATTCCGTACCTTTAATCGTGGATAGGATGAGTTGTATGGCTTGGGAGATTAAGCTTGGTGTTGGCACTTGATCACAATTTAGTTTATACAGGAAGTAATCTATGAAGGAAAATGGTGTTACTGATTGCATTCTCCAATTCAAGGTGCTCATCACTAAAAGTTCCATTCTTTGGATAGTTTTCGCCTCGAATATAAACTTTGATTCACACACCTAACAAAATGTTGTTGGCACATCATTAGTACAGAATTACACGCTTAGTTTATCAATCATATCATCTATCGGATGCAAATGTAGACATTCTTAGTTGAACTTAAATTTGAGTTCGTCTGGTATAAGATCGCTGTATGGTACGACATTGTACTCTAATTACTATAACTAAATGAGGTGCAAAACACATTATGGAGCGCTCTGTACAACGGTCTTACACTAACGATTTTAGTGGAAGCCGAAAGTTGAGCATATACATTACTCACTTGTAAATCAAGGGAGAAAGGAACATCATTTTCATCCATTTTCGCTGCAATAGATAAACAGGCAACGGCAAGCAGTTGCATCATCCAAGCTTTACCCTTCTGCAACATCAAACACATGAATGCAACAATGCATCAGTTACAAATTCTCTCAATACATTTGATTATACACCAAAGTTTATAACTTGATCATACAAAACAGCTAAATTAGATGCTTACAGGTAGTTCATACGTGGATAAGAAACGATCCAAGTAGTTTACAGATAGATAGAAACACAGAGGTCCAAAATTGTAATGTGATTGAACCTGCCAACACGAAAAACCCGTCTTTATCAGTCTTAATCATACTAAAAACATAAACCCCACCAATCGCAAATCAATGACATAAAAATGTGATTCATCATTCATCATTGATTTATTTCTTGCTTATAATGAGGCTCAAATTGACAGGAAATGTGACAAACATTTGAATGCTATGATAACAAATGGATAGGACCATCCTACTAATACTCCATACATGAATGTGATTACAGTGGCGGAACTAGGGAGGCTAGCAGGGCAATGTCCCTATGGAACAATAATAAATTTGCAATATCTATTCGGGTTTTTTTTATCGATTACTGTTGCATTACTAGTTCGCCCCCGACTACAAGTCAAATCCTAGATCCGTCACTGAATGACTGACTATCTAACCAACTAAGCATTTACTGTACAAGAGACTGATTTTCAATAATAGAATCAAAATGTTCACAATGACCATAACACGGTCATATCCGTCTTAAACAATAATTTGTATACGAAATGCGAAACAATCCAATAATTAGATAAGAAAAGACATCACCTTTTCAATCCAATTAACAGCCTCATTTCTAGCAATCAAATCCAAATCCCCATTTCTTAATCTCTTCAAATAATCAAAACCAACAAAATGTTGGATTTCTTTGTCAAACATTGAAGATAAACACTCACCACTTTGCAAAAATTCAACAAAGTTTTGATTATTATCATCAAATTCATCATCTATAACACTATTACAACTCCCATAATTATCATCAACATCATCAAAAATACTTGTATTATCTTCTGAACAAAAAAGAGTTGACATTGCATAATCAAAACTTGGTGCCATTTTTTTTTTTTAATCTTACACTCAAATTTTTTACAATCAAAGATTCAAACTTTGCATAAATTGACAAATTAAAGAACAATTTTGACCACTTTTGTGGGATTTTTAAGCTATGTATGTAAATGGATGAAAGATTGAAACTTGATAAACAAAAAGAGAGACAAAAAAAATGAAAAAATGGGTATATTACAAGATGAGAAAAGACACAAAATTTTCAATGTTTTTGGTAGGAAAGACTGCTGAGGAAGAGAAGAAGGGAAGGGGGTTTTGTAGAAGAAATGTCTCACTAGGGTACTATGTATAAAGTGTAGTATAGTGAGGGAGGACATGTTCATTTAATATTTTTTTAAATGGAAATTAATCATACTGTTTCATTTTATAAATCGTTTTAGAAAAAAATATGTATTATTTACGATTTCAGATGATTATAAATTTGTTTTCTACTTACTTCGTTTCGATTATTTGTTTATCTTTGGTTTTGACACAGAACCAAGGAAAGAGCTATGAGCGAATTATTAGATGGACGTGAACCGAATTAGGTGTGGAAATCAAATTGCTCATCAAAGAAATTCAAATAGAAAGATAAATAATTTACTGAAACGCCTAAAATAAAATAGGTAAACAAATGACTAAACGAATGGAGTAAATTACTCCGTATATATTTTCACTCATTATTTCTTAAACTAAAGTAAAATTATATGGCAAGGATAAGATTTGGCTAAAGATTAATGGTTGAATTAGTTAATTAGAATTATACTCTCTTTTCCGATTATTTGTTTTCTATTTTATGTTAATTGTTTCCCGTTGTCATTCATTTTGTTTACTTTTTTTATATTAAGAATGATGATTCTAATATGTAATTTGATTTTCCACATTCATTACTTAGCCGAGACCGGAGGGATTTTAGTTTTAATAATTTTTTGAAATTCTTGTCTAACTTATAAATTATAGATTGACTTTTCTAATGTGTGTCCTAAGGGCACACATTAATAACTTAAATGTGATAAGATTTATGGGAACGTTTTAAAAATCTTACCACATTTAAGTTATTAATGTATACCCGCCTAAAATCTAAGGGCATAGGTTAGAAAAACCGATTATAGAAAAACTCCTAGAGAGAGTGGTTACACTATATTCACTAAAAAAATAAAAAATAAAAAATAAAAAATAAAACACGTACTATACATGTTTGCATAGTGGAAGAGTGGGAATGTCAAGTGTGTAATGTGTATGCCTCGATTTGCAATTAACGGTAACAGTGTGCGTATTATTGCTATTTATTTTTTTATTTATTTTGAAAATAAATTATTGCTATTTATTTTATGATTACGCAATGTAAGCAAGATTTTTGTCATTCCAATAATGAGGAAATATATGCTACTACACATTTGGTCATAATACTTTGCACGTTTGTATTTTTGCCTTATTTAGATTTCCTAATTTCGGGTTAGGTTAAGCGAAATTCATCGTATAAATGGTATAGTTATAATTTCTAATAACTGTTTGTGAAGAGATGTATTTGTTCATCAAGTTATCATCGAACTTGGACTAAAGTATTCGCTGAAATTTATAGAACGAAATCATATAAATGTTTCATTATGTGATTTATTCATTAATTTAAGCGATTTACACGTTGTGAATACGTACTCGCATATACATATGTATTCGATTTTTTTTCTGGTATTTGACTTATATACTATAATGCTATATTGGGATTTTAGAAAATGTGAACTATTTTATTTACTAATTATGTGTTTTTGTAAGCAAAGTGTTTTGACAAAAAATATCATATTAAGTGGGTTTAAAATTAAAACACTAAAATTTTTTAATGATGTCCCAAAGACTAATTCAAGCCCACTCTTACGAGACTTTTTCATTTATCGATGAATTCAACATCTAGTTACACATAGATTGTGTGATCTCGTCTCATTATGATCAACTATTAATATCTGACTGCATACATTTTGTGTGATCGTCTCACTATGATCAGCTATTTTTACTTATGAGTTGTGACGAAAAAACAGTGTAACATTTAACAATCACCTTTGTTTTTTAATTATTATTATTTTTATTTTAACCTATTATTATTTTAACTGATTGTGAGACATTATAAATTCGAATTTGTGCACTACGATAAACGCATTAGGGTCATCGTGATGAGACTCAGCCGAGCAATGAGGGATAGAGCGGTCCACTATACTTGTATAATGTAATAATTAATATGACCAGTCAAAAAAAGTTACGCAAATGTACGTTACTTTGGCAATATCCTTTGGAGCTTATGGTAAGCAACCTTGCGAGTCGAATTGTTCTAACTCAAGTATTTGATATTTTGTCTATGAGGAGCTTCAGATTTTTAAATTCCTATTTAGGATTTTAAAAAATAAAATAAAATTGAGACACGATCTATCATTAAATTATTAAAATACCACTTTGTTGTATCTATGTATGTATTTTTCATACCCTTTTTAGACATTGTTCTTTTGGATTTAAAGTCACTAGCTTTTAAGTTTAGCTCAAATCCTATAAATTAAGTTATTAGGATATTAGATGATTAGGCCCACTAGGGCGTATCGTCTAGGGTTTAGAGTATTAAGGTTTGGATTCTTGATCCTATAAATATATGTATTGTTATCGTTAGAATAACAACTATTATCAACACAATTATCTTTATGAAATATTCTCCCCTCTATAATTCTATCATAAGTTTAAAATAGTTTGGTTTATATAAGTTATGATCTTATAAGTTCAATTTATAAAAGTTTAGTGAAATTCATACCCAATTTTTTATATGTTCAGTTCATATCCTATAAATTTAGTTAAGAGAAGTTAAACTTCTATAATTTCAGTTTAGATCATACAAGCTCATTTCAGAAAACTTCAGATTCAATACATTCGGTTAAGAAAAGCTCGGGCAAATTTAAGTCCAAAAAAACAAGGGCATAATATTGAGTGTGATTCAAAATCTGATCTCTCTTTTATTTGGTACTCCATACATGTTTTCATAACAATAACTTAAGTATTTTATCATATATTATAACTATTTTTATTAGTCCCACATTTTATGGTATCACAAATTTTTTTTAAGACTAACATTATATGGAAGAATAGGACAAAAATAGATTACATTAAAAAAGGTAAAAGATTTGTCCTATATAACCATATATGTCAAATATACCATACGTCCATACCGGACATAAGAAACATATACGAGAAAAGACCTCATCAACAACTGATCACAAAAACTAATCCAAATAATCTCTCCTAATGTGACTGATCATGGACATTTCACGCATTGTTGTCAGAATTTCGATTCGATCCTATGATTCTACGACTTTACGATCTAGAAACGCTTGACTGATCCTAGATTTTACGATTCTATTATGGTTGTAGAATCTTACGATCCTATTTGTTTGAAAATTTCTAGAGGTAGGATCATAATACGATCCTAAGATCCTTTTTTATGATAAAAGAATAATATATATATATATATATATATATATATTATTTTATATAATGACATTGTAAAATCTGAATCTTGTATAAGTTTTAGAAACATGTTCATAACAATGAGTCAATGACACAAAAATTATTGATCATTAATAATTTACGGATAAATATGTATTTTGATATTCAATTTTATATTTTATCACATAAAAAACTATATTTAGTTAATTGGTAGAATCTTACGATCCTACGATCCGATTCTACCTACCTCATCGATCCAAAGTAGAATCCCGATCTTGACAACATTGATTTCAAGTACATTAGCGATATTGTGAAAGGACATTGTTTAAGTTATGTAAACTAGTTTAGATCTCGCGCAATAAAATTCCATAATCTCCCCCTGACTCCCCCCAATTCAATTCAAAATTGGAAGACTATAGGTTCCCCTCTCTATAGAAGCAACTATATACTAGAATAGGGAGGCAAACCTCCATTGATACCACAAGTAGTCTTAACACATGAACGAAGCTCCATCTTTGGTGCGTGGTCCAATTGCTCAAACCATATGCATGCGCAAATAGTGCACATACATATATTACATACATAATACATTATTACCAAATATCGTTATTTTTCCCTATTTCTCAAATCCTTGCGTAGTTTATTTACATATCACCTTGCCTGCATGACCGTATAAATATACCTATAACAATGAAATTAAACGTACTATACGTGCCCTAGTACATCTATGATTGTTCGTTGTATATGTACACAAATTCTCGTTTGTGACGTGTGTGTTGTGACGTGAGACAACCTTGCATGTGGGTGAGGCATTAAGTGGAGAGAGGCTTGTGAGACGTCACAAGCTTGTGACCGTCACAAGCAAGACGGGCTGGTATATGTAATTATGTGTCGTGTCCATATCGAGGCCTAGCAGCCTACATGTAAATCGTAAGCAAGAGTACGTATATAGTACCTCGCGCCATGAATTCGCATGACTAGCTGATAAACGTACATAGTACCTCCGGTCCTCCGGCATGAATAGTTGTCATCGATGTTTAACTTGTGAGTTGCGAGAATAGCTGTCTCCTGACTTATGAATAGTTGAAAAACGTACTATATATCTGATCTTGTACATACGCATAATTGATCTTCTATACAAGATGTTAAATGAGACCGTTGTATATATACTTCAAATTTCAAATCAACTATTTATTAAAAGAATACGTAATCTCACCAATTTTCTCTCTAAAAAGCATTTTTCTAAAGAAGGAAGTTAGTTACATTAAATGCATGCATTTACTAAACAAGGAAACTAATTAATATATTTTATTTCATTAAAATTAATTTTTTTTATCAAATTATATTATTTTCACAAAAGTCTAAATTATAATTCCTTAATTAAAATATAAATAAAATTTATATAAAACTATAAATGGCTAAATCTTATATTTGATACTATTATTTGAGAATGACTTAACTCATATTACATATAAAACAAAAATTTTGTGACAAAAAAAATTAAGAGCTTTTAAAGATTGAAATCATTAATTTTGTGGTATTAAAAAAAATATTTTATTTAAAATATATTTCAGCATATTACTTACTTCTCTTGATTAATTGTGAGTTACAACTTTTAATTTTTCTCAAAGCAAAATACAATGACCATAAATATAAACAATTAACAAAATACCACTAATATACAATTAATTTATCAAAAATAAAAAACTCTATCTACCGTGAATTTATTGCGTGGGTTCTAAACTTTAATTAACAATGGAGTATATTTTTTATTTTTACTATATTTGTAATAATAAATTTAATAAAAATAACGGCTCAAAAGTTCAAGACAATTTCTGTTCACCATTATTTTATTTTTCAATTTTTTTCCTCCCAAAAAATTTATGTTGGTCTAAGTCAAAGCTTCAAATCAATGATGAAATCAGAAAATCTAAAAGTTAGTAGCAAAAATTTTGTGTGAGAGGAAAAAGGAGTTTGTACCTTGACAAAGAGAATCCACAAAGCCTAGAGAGGTCACTTTTTTTTACCTTTTACAAGCTTTTTATTTACCCTTTTCAGAGTTTTTATATCTTTGAAAAGTATTAATTAATTAATTAATTAATTAATTAATTAATTTTATTATTATTGTCCCTATTTAGTAATTGCATGTTGTTTCGACTATCGACTTGGGTAATTGGGTTTTTATTTGAATATGATGGTCATTTGTACGTCCTTGCATTGGTCTCTAATCATGTGAAGACTGGACAATATTATGCTTATATTATGAATTGTAAGAAATTTATGTACTTAGGCCAAGGGTGACAATGATGCAAGGATTGATTAACAATACGGGTTCAAAATTATCGGTATTTAGAAAAGAAAAAAATCGTCTAAACATCCTTTAATATTTGGAATTTCAATATTCCCGTTATATTTCCTGAGGTCAACTTATTTAAATTTGTATTATATGAAGTATAAGATTCATTTCATTTTATTTCATTTTGAAAAATGACAAGCAATAATCAATCACACCGAAAAATATTAGTGACGAATAGTCCATTAACTCAAAACAAATATGACATTATATATTCGCAAATAATACACCTAATTAATTTGAAAAATTATTTGAGACATTAGTATTTTACCTCGTATTGTACATGTGCGAACAATTTAACATAACATCGTTAAGATTAGATCTCATTGAGTACTATTTTTGTGTCTAGCTAATAAAGTTACGTAGAAAATTAGAAATATAGTACGACAGAAATATGCCTCATTTTTACCTTAATTTCAACAATTAAAAACTTGTAAAATACTGGAATATACGAGTATTCCACTGAGCATTTTTCAGGAATCACAATTTTTAATTTCTTGCCTTGCATTATGGGAATTTGCATGCCTTACACTTAATAATATAAATAACACGGAATATCATTTTCTAAATACAACAGTTCTATAGTATGACGGTCTTTTTCACGTATCTCGGCAAAATGTTGAACACTTTTGAGTAAATAATAACCACTTTGAAAAATTGGTCATCTTTCAGTCGTGAAACGAGATCACTATTTAACCCAAACTGTCGCTATTTAGTAAAAAAATGGTCACATTTTTCTCGTCGCACATACAACAGTCTTCCACTTGGGAGTCTTTCACTAATTATATATGCGAATTACGAGTACTTATCACGTCCTATTAATTTAACATTGTTTACTGTTAATTTAACAAGTTGAAGAAGAACTTTACAGATTTCGAAGTCTAATCTTGGGTACGGTTGTTTAACTTTTTATCAGTCATTTGTTTAAGTACTATCTCAACTTGTTGTCTATGTACTATCTTGTATAGCTCATTAATGTTGTCTTGAGAAACAAGCATAAATGTGTCTGTGCCCTGTGGACCTCCTTCCCAACAAAATTATACTATATGAGACATTTAACTAAACATTTAACTAATTAATATGAGACATTGAAACGTAAATCATGTTCATCTTCGAGCCATGATTTCATACATTATTATTCCTATATAGGGAAATTCTTGTTTTTGACGGATTAGTTTCTCATATACTGACCTACGTATAATCTCAACTAGAATAATGTAAACTTATAATTGTTACAAATTCTTATGTTAGATAATTTTACAATGGTAAAAGGTTACAAATTCGATTAGACCGAGAAATATGAATATTTATTAAGAATGTTGAGTCGATTATGCAATAAGTCAGGTTTAATTTATCTTGTCGGACAACGTTGTATATAAATTCGAATCTTATAAAGATTATATCATTGCGACATGTGAGTAAGACATTATATCGGAAAAATAACAAACAAAACACTCGAGAATTCATAATAGTGGACGATGATTAACAAGATGATCAGGGTTGTTGTCTAATACCAACTTCAAAAGGTTATGGAAATTTAGAGTCTAATTTCATAACTAAATGTCACATCCGAGTACCATTTATTACAATAATATACTCTAAAGAGTATTTGTATAACATATGCCTCAAACGATCTTTTAAAATTGAATCTCTCAAATTTATTTGACGGTCTTGAGGATAATAATCACATCAAGCAAATCTTGACCTAATTGATAAAATGGAAGTAATTAAAAACTACATCAATCTCAGCAACTTGACAACTTCGAATACCATATTGGCATAATTTCGTAATTTTTTTTTACTTGGACTAGGATTTACTAAGCATCTACCAAAAGAAACATAATCTTTTAAATCATATTACTACATCACATCATCTTATTATCACTCATTCCAACGGCTAACATTTCATTATCCAATAGATGAAAAATCAATTGATCACCACGCACTCTAATTAATTGGCGTTACAAATAGTAAAAATAAACGTTTTTCTAACGTGTGCTGTATTATGCTAAAAATAAACGGTTTTTCTTGCTAATTATGGTAAAAATGAAATTATAATTGAACATATATCTCATGAAAATATCTCGTGAACATTTCCACGTCTAGGTTATTAATATGTGCTCATCGAACATACATTAGAAAAACCGATATCCAAAACATGATACATATATACGACATTGGATGCTCATCCTCGCATTCGTTTCATATACACATGCTTGCTTAAAGAAAATGGCTTTAATTTGTGAACTTTGTGACTGACCAAAAAGAGAACTTTTAAAGGATTATTATACATCACATTTGGCACAAAACTCTTAACCCTTTTTCATCTTATCTTACCTTACCTTATATTCTTTGAATAATTCTACCTTTTTTACCACCCCATGCATTAATATTATTTTTTTACCCTCAAATTCCTTGAGATGCATGAGACAGAGTAAAATATATGAAATGTACGTTCTTAAAGTTTTCATTTCACTGTTTTTTAAGAAGAAACACGAGTACAACACCTGATTGCCCTGCCTCTTCCCAACTGATCTTAAGAGACTTTATCTTTTTGGTCTAAGACCCTTAAAAGTACTTGATGTTAGTTTGATGTGATCTCTATTTGGACTAGCAATATTGTACGCGGAGTGATTAAGACAATGGTATCGTGATAATAAGTGACGACTGCTTCAAATCATCCTACCTCATATATTATAATGTCCTTGCACTTTATTTAACACGTAAAAATAACAAATTAAGTAGTCAAGACTTTTTATTAGGAGAGGCGTAAATTTTCAGACTGCGAACTTTAATTAAAAATTGAAAATTTAAAACTAAAAATCGAAAGTGTTTCATTTTTTAGGAGACGATTGTCCTTGCTAACCTCCCTTAGTTTCAATGTTGCATACATGATCTTCAATGCAATACTCCTCTATATTTTGTTAAATATTGTGGAATAATTTAGCTCTAGTGTATATATTGGATTAAAGTGAAATTCTAAACCAAAGATTAATGTAAAATAATGAAATTATTATTTTATCCAACTAACTTAATGGGCTGTATTTAACATTACCCTTTCATTATTTGTATTCAACAAATTACGATAGCACAAACTAAAAATGAAAAAACATTACGATCAACTATATATTAAATGTTACCGTCATATCTAATAGAAGTAGTAGCTAGATACTGAATTTCAATACTACAATAATTAGTATACATAATACACTATATCATTGATATGTACTTCGTAATAGTATAATGTGACTCTCCAACTTTATTAACGTAACATATATTGTGAATATGATTATACTTAAACAGACGTAAAAAAAGATAAATAAAGAACGATAAAGAAAGCAACACATATTTACGTGGTTCACTAACTGTGATTTATTTACGTCTACATGGCATAAGGGATGAGAGTTTTAATGATATTGTAAGAAGCAATACAGCTTTCAGATTGAGATTCAAATTGTTATGATATTCATAACTGGTATGGTGAGACCGGCTTAGAGAGTTTATATAGTACTCCGCTCTAAGATCTAATACAGAATAACCTAAAAATAGCCAAAAGATATAACCCTAAGCCAAACTGCTTAATGGATACCATCATAGTCGTTCGAACCAACGACTAACAGATTCATGACACAGATCCAACAATACTGCCAAACCTAATTAAGTAACTCGAGAAGTCATCTTTAACCTACGTTTCTCGGTAAATATGGATCCGTAAATTTTGGTGGTTAAAATTTGAAATCGAAAATGATATGAGTGAGGGCTCATGTCATCCAAGTCATATGTAAGGCATGTGATCCGTGGGTATTGCCATATATTCTATAACTATAAATTTGACATAAAATAAACGAAACAAAACATAATGTAACGTCCGTGAAATAATTAAATGTTAGGTGTTGGATATGAATGATGATTGTGAGTATTCAGCATACCTTATTCTGAAGCTCCCAATTTTTGCAGGTCTGTCTTTTGCTTGTTCTATTCTTGTGTTTTCAGTACTCTTCCTGCCTTTTAATCGATACATGCATTTATTGCTTTTATTTTATGCTTTTGCGTTGAATGATACAACCATGATTTCATCACCTTATCGCTTAACCATGATGTCAGGGGTTTAGGGGTTCAATCTTGCTTATAGAAATGGATTAGATTCTTTAACTAGCGGTTTATTTCTTCGTGAGTGTACTCGCGGCGAGGGAATTATACATTGTTGTCGACGGGATCAACTTATACGAACTCAATGCACAAATCCATCTATTAGTTAGCAAATTCAAAAGGTTTAATTTCATAATCAACCTACGAAGCATTTAGATTAACTGGTATTGAGCTGTTGTTTTGACTTAGGTTAAGTTCAAGCCTTGAGAATGCAACAATGTTAAAATTCATGATGGAGAGTTTTACAACCCTAATTGCCTACCTAACTCGAATCTAGATTAAAATATAAAGGTTTCATAATAATTCGATCATTTTCTCTTAGCTACAAAATGCATTTTCTTTTATTGATGTTATTATTTGAGAATGATTTGACTCATACTCGGTATAAAACGAAATTGTAAACTGCCATTGACAAGAAAATGAGAAAATTTATAAATTGAAATCATTGGGTTTGTCGTATAAAAAAAAAATATCTTCATTAAAATATATTTCAACACATTACATAATTCTCTTGATTAATTTTCAGTAAAAACATTTTTTTCTCAAAGCAAAATATAATGATAAAAAATGCGAATAGTTAGTGAGTTACCAATTTTATACAAATAGTGAGAACAAGAGCTAGCTCAAGTGGTAAGAGCTCTCTTACCCCGATCATGAAGTTGGGGTTCGATTCTCACCCTTGGCATAGTGCGCTCATTTGAACCAAAAAAAAAAAAAAAAATTATACAAATAGTATGTTAAAAATAACAAACTCTATATACCGTGCATGTTATACATGGTCTAAACTAGCAACGATACAACACATTAATACTAGTTTGTCTTATTTATTTGTTAGTTGAATGTCCAAATTGAATATCATTAGCTACCGAAATTTTATTTTTTCTTACGAGTATTATTTAAAACGTCAACAACTCATTTTTAAAAGGTAGTTTATTTTCAGGATACATTTTTTTACTCAATCCAGTACATTTAGAAATGTTGTATTGTATCGAGTAAAATATGTATTAGGAGAATTAACACCCTTTTAAAATTGTGGCTCTCAAATTCAATCGACAACCTCATCAATGAACCCTTTTGTCAATTTAGCTAGGCCATTATATCAATTTATCATCGACCTCTTCTAACTACAACCTTCAGAAATTGATTCAATTGGTTGTCAAGTTTTCATAAAGTACGGAGTTTGAATGTGTTAAATATTATGTTTGTCTCAATCATTTATTTGTCTTTTTAATGTCTTGTAAGTTGTAAGAGGTATTTTCGATATTTTAATTAAGGTAAACAAATAATCGAGACAGAAAGATTATACTAAATGTACCATGTTACTACTGCTATGTCGACCTTTGTAACTTTATATTACGAAATTTCCCTAAAAGGTATAGGCCCTGTTTGGCAAACGGCAGAAGCAAATTTACAATAGCTGATAACATTAGCAGAATACGGTTGACAGATTTTAGTAGCAGGTTTGACCATCGAATTAAATTAGCAGAATTAAGAAAACGTGTTTGGTAACATAATATTCTGCTATTAGTAGCATATTCAAAAACAATAGATTTCGGTCAATATGCTATCTGAATATGTCATTAACCAAACACTTCAAATTACTCCCTCATATTCTATATTTTCTTCCCTATTTCCTTATTCGGTTATTCGAGTTTTTTTCCTATTTCCTTTTTTGGAATGATTTGTGTGGTCCAAATTCAAAAGTATGTGGAGTAGTATATTTTGTGTGGTCTAAATCTACTCTCTTATTTATTGTTAAAAAAGGAAAGGGAAAGAAAATATAGAATAGGAGATAGTAGTAGATTATTATTTTGGGACCATGTAATTACTGAACACCTCTCCATGTTATATTCGATTTTGTCCCTAAATATAGGTTTTAGGATACACAACTAGGTAAGCAAAGCTATACCAAAGTAATTAAGTATGTGGACCCGTTTCTAAATTATTTGACTTTGTCGATTTCACTTTATACCCAGTTTAATTTCTCTTGTGACGGGTCATAAATTGCAACGTAGGAAATATGATTATTTTATAATAAAAAGTAATCATCTACGAATTCTTATTTATTAAATAACGATACATTTTATTATAAAGTGATCGCATTTCTCAGTGATAAACTTGTGTTTATTAATAGGTTTGACAGAGATTTAAGGGATTTGGTAATAAGTGGATTAAAATAGAAAAAACGGCTTGTCTGTGTTTACTACTCCCTTCATTATAATCATTTGTTTGTCATTTTGTAAAGCAAATAAATGAGGGAGACGGAGGGAGGAATATATGAGTTCATTTTAGAAATGGAGAGACAAGTTCCTATCCATTCCCGTGATTTGTGGAGCAAGCAAAATATGTAAAATACACTAACTGAGAATCTACTAGACTATTCGTACTAAAAAAAAGTCGGCTCAAAATTTAATTAATTTCAACGGTGCAATGAAGTTTCCTTCCGATCAATTGTTTACTTATTCTATTTTGATAGCATTATCTCCGACATTTTTTCACTTTATTGTTTTGAGAATGCTTTTAGTATGTAGAATGGTCTACACTTGCATTTTGGTCCACTAGTCATCCAATGATAATACTGGCGCCTTTACCATAATTAGAACGATAATGTTGTAGTATTGTAGCGGCTTTAGGGCAGGGGTCCTGTGACAAAAAGATTCCGAAGAACTTACAAGTGTATGGTACTAGTCTTGTGCCTCGTCTTACTAAAGAAAACACAAGTCCAGGTTTCTCTGCGGAAGTGGAAAATGTATGATGTTAAGCACCTTACATGCCGCAACAGATGAACCAAATTGACATATTTACATAATCAGACTATACTGGAGCGATGAATCTATCACGCAAAAGAATGCAATTTGTTATCTACAATCGGCGAGAAGAAACATTCAAAAGAGCACAAGTAAGCAGGGTTTGCCCTCGTGAGCTTCTCCAAACCGAGTGGAATGACTCAGAAAAGTCTTGATATGACCCGGCATGAGGTCCAGAAGGCTGTTGAAGCGGCTCCCAGGAGTGCAGGATTCTGGTAAATCCTGTATCCACCATTTTTTCAGCAAACTAGTGAGTGACTAGTACTACGGAGAAAGCACACAGGAAAAAATCAATGTCCATCTGAAATTATATTGGCATACCCGATTGCAGTTGCACTCCAAGAAGCAACATTGTAAATGACTTTCGTTCCATCTAATGCTTTCCGAAGCTTTCCCTTCCTTTTCTTTAACGAAAATGTCTTGCTTAGAGCTACAGAGTAATTGAATAAAACTAGTTATTCCTCCATAGGCACAACACCAATTACCAAAGGAACTTTCTCTCTATTACAATCATGATTTATGAACCACTATTTAACTCCACCCTCACAGAATAAAGGTAAATGGGACGTAATCACTAAAATGATGGGAGACTGGGAATATAGGATGACAATATATGAAAACAATCGAGAAAAAGCCAAACTCACCGTCTTGGAGTTTGTTAGGAGCCAGGTCCTGCAAGATTGATAAGAAGCAGTTAAGCTTCTGTAGAATCATAACAGTACTAACCGCCAAACTGGAAGAAAATACCATGAAAATAAAACAATAGATCTATTTCTCCGACTTAGTAATAGACGGGAATTTGATTCCACTCTTCGAAAGAATAAAAGAAAGGAAGCCATTTATTCCAATTTCCAGGTACCAATTATGAGTTCCAAAAATTTCAGTCACAAAAGCACCACTCCATTCTCATCCCAAAAAAACAAAAAGCATATAAGGATTCACTTGGATTGACGGCAACTACTGTAGGTAAACAAAAAGGTGGAAGTGATAGTTGTGAAAAGGTGGCGTAGGGGGATGAAGTCCCAGTGAGGGAACTATTACTTCCACATGAGGGTAATGCTTATCTTAGGGGGTTAGTAAATAGGAAATACGTCTTTGAAGAACAACTATTGCGCCCTCTTCATCTCCTTCCTTTACCCAATGGACCAACATCCTACTTTCCTTTGATCTATTGTCTCGTACACATGTACACCAAAGCAATTAGCCAATTACTCCTCTCCTAGCTTGGGACGGAGGTAATTGTTACTAGGGTAATAGAGCTTTTAAATGAACTACAAAATGGAGAAAAGTGATGGGAGCGGAAGATACAAATGAGGAAGATAAAGTAATATTTGTTTGATTAAGGGGTAATAGTTACCCACCTCCTCCAAATCAATGTATTACCCCTATAAGGAGGTAGTGATTCCTCCCTAACCTCCTCTTTCCACCTCTACAACGACCACTAATCAATCACCAAACTTCCCTTATTTCTTCTTGTTTAAAGCTCTATTTCTTATTCCCTCCATCCCAACCGAGCCCTAAAGATCGTTTGGATAGCAAAGTAGGAGGGAAAGAGAGGGAAGGGAGAGAGAGAGGAAAAGGAAAGGGAGGGGAGAGAAGGAGAGGGGGAATGGAGTATGGATGTTTGGATAGAACTTCCCTCCAAATCTTTCTTATGGTGGAGGAATTTTGATTTGCCTTGGAGCCGTGGAGGAGGGAAAATGGATCCCTCCAAAACTATCCCCCGTCGATTTCCCTCCAGTCATCCACCCTTTTGCTAACCAAACAAGGGAATTTTATATCCCTTGCTCCCCCTCCCCTCCCTTACCCTCCAAATCCCCCAATCCAAGCAAGCCTTAAGTATGAGACTTCTAGCGCTCTAAACACAAAAAAGCAGATTGAAATAGTGAATAATCGGAAATTCGGACTTGGCCACTACTTCAGATGAGTTCACTACAAGAAAGCATCCACCTAATCTCCTTCAAGTAAGGAACTGCTTCAAAATTCATTTGCTGTAAATAAGGTTCCTATTTTTCTTAATTATCAAACAGACATCGAAAATTAATCCAGCGAACAACACTTGTTACAAACACAAAAGTGTATTTATTTTGCATACATACCTTAGTCTCTTTAAGAGACAACAAATATGCAGCCATGAAGCAAGCAATCCCATCAACAATGTCTTCTTGCCGGACAACAACATAATCTTCTTCATCGTCAACATTACTACCTTCCCATAAATCATTATCAGCCACCATATCCCAAGAACTCCCCTCTTCTGCAACCAAAAGTAACCATCTCATCAATAAGGGAACTTTAAGAAGAAAAAACACAATGAAAGGCGCCATATTTATTGTTACCAGAGTTACCAGATTGAACTGCAAACTGAGCACTTTCAAGTTTTCCAAGGAATTCCGGTCCTCTCACCCTAGACTTGATCAAGACACACAGCTGCAACATCGAAAACCCAGATAAAGTTGCTAATATTGCTTGATTACAGGACTCTAAACTATTTCCATTTCCCAAACCAAAGACTTGCTATTCTTCACTTATTTGAATATGAACTAAACTGGTTCACATAACTGGTTGCACTTCTTTTTATTATGAAGCAACAATCATTCCATGCAGTTCTTGAGCAACTTTCAATTTGGATCAATCGAAACAGAGTCATTTTGGGTTATCATCCCCTACCCTGCTGTTTGCAGAAATCCTCGAGATACTAGGGTAATCTAATTAACTTCAACAATATGCTAATGGTAGATTGGTAGGTACACTATTAGCACCACCAGTCCACCACCATACAACAACAAACACCAGCATCATGACAATTGACCACCATCACAAGAAGATGAATTTCGGGCGATGGAAAATGAAATAGCGTCACCGGTTGGTACCTCTCACATACAACAGATAAGGGCATATGAGAAGATGATACCGAGATTAGTACCACCCAGTAGCGCCCTAGCATCGGTAGGGATTTTGCATCAAATAGCAACAAAATCTTATCTTTAGCCAAACTAATTAGCAACACTCCTCACAAAACCAAACATCTAGGATTATCAAATCAAACAACAATCAAAGTCAAATACTTTCAACACCTGAACTTCATCAAAACAATCAATCAATCAATCATACTGCAATCAAATTAAACATAAAACTTACCAAAACTAAAATTACCAAAAAAAAAAAATCAAAAATCAAAACTTACTTCTTCAGCCTGAGGATCTGAGCAAGAAGGAGAATCTGGGCAATTCTCTTTTACATTTATTAACTTATTTTCTTCATCATCATTAATATCTTTATCATCATCATCATCATCAACAACAACATCATTAAGAGATTCAAGAGCCCTTTGACACTCTTCAAGTACTGCTTTCAATGTCTTCTTTTTTACTCTTGCTTCACTTTTTTCTCTAATTTCCTCCATAACCCTGAATTAATTTTCGATAATTCTAATTTCTGGGATTAACCCACTAAAATTGAACTCAAATTATAGCTGCCCTTATGCTCTGATTGTCTTAATTTTGAGCTCAAATTTTAAATTGCAAATGAAAAATAGCTATTCATTAGGTTTAATTTCCCCTTTTAATGTAAAGCTGAAAACTTTGAATTTTTTTAATTTTTTTTTATGGAGATATTATGTCTCCACGATAATGAAATTGTTTTCAATGAAATAAAATGCAGAAGTAGTTTTTCTTCCAATTACTTTGTTTGTTTGTTGTTTATTTAGGAGAGGGTAAATTTGAGAATTTACTGTTTAAAGTGATTTCATGTTTGATATTCGGCGCATTATTATAATGACTTACGAGTAATACGATCTCTGAGGATTTTGATTAAGTGATAAATAATTAGTAGGAATTCCGTGTATGCATGCGGTTTGTTTATAGATTTTTGAAATGTGTATTATAATGAAGTTTTTTTACCACAAGACTAAAGGTTAATTTATAAATTTTCTTAAATAATTTAAAAAAAAAAAAAAATTGTCACGAAATCAATAATATCAGTTTTTAATTTTTTTTTTTATATGAATTAAATATGTGGTAAGTTTTTTATAGAAACTAATACTATCAATTTATTGGTTTTCATATAAGAATTTTAGATTTATACCAATTTTGTTTTATTTATAATTCAAAAATTATAATTTAGTTTAAAAAAAATTAAAATGATTAATGATTATATCTTAATTAAAAGATAATAATTTGATAAAAATATAGTTTTGTTTTCTTATTTAAGTAGATTATTTTTTTTGAGGGAATATTTTTGAGAATTTTTTTCCCTAGTAGTAAGAGAGATTTTTCTAATTTAATGAAAGATTTCGAGTTTAAAACTTGAGAATATAATGTTGTTAAAATTCATGAAAAAGTACTCTTTTATAATACTCCACCAAGCTTGAATCTAGACTAAAAATCCAGATGTATACACCAAACAAAATTACATTATGAATTCTAAGTGATCAGAGTCTTATAACAAAATATTATTCTCTCCTATTCTATATGATCTTCCACATTGGTTTTGGATCAATATTTAGTGGAGTGGTAATATGTGGAGGAAAATGAAAGTAGGAGACAAAATGTGGGGTTACATGTTATATTAACCACAAATGATAGACAAATAAGGAAAGTGGAAGATCATTGTGAATTTTCCGTTTTAGGAAATGTGGAAGATGTTAGTAAATAGGAGGGAGTAGTATATAAAGTTGAGTTTAACTATTAAAAATAGGTTTGTGTACTTTTTTTTTTTTTCCAACTTCATTCTAAATCGCTAAATCATTCAACGATTATTGGCCTATATTGAACTGTAACAATTTGAAATACAAAAAATAAATCAAAGTCTTTGAATGGCTAGCGCCTTTCTGTTATGGTTAAGAAACCTTTTTTTTTTTTTTTTTTTTTTTTTTTATGTGTATATAAGTCCGACCTTAAATGAGTTAGTGCCTTTCTTGGAAACGCAATGAGCTATTCAACGACTTAAAAACTAATCTCATATGAATTTAATAACTCATTGCAATTGAACCTCACTTCGATAATAATGTTTTAATTGTTGAGCTTTATGGAAAAAAAAAATCAACGTATTTGATAGTCAAATATTTTAGTACACCGAAAGCTATACCATTTACCTTACTTTTTGTTATAGATTAAAAAAAAAAAAACATAATTGATGAATCGACAAACTCTAAATTGTCATTAAGTAAAATCAACCATTTAAATGTTTTTGTGATCAATATTTTGTAAAATTAGTAGATAGAGTTATATCTTTTTTTATATACGTATTATTTAAAAAATAATATAAAAAAATCACAAATAAAATCTACTAAAAATAATAAAATCAATGTATTACACCCAAATCAAAATCATCATTCATAACAATTATCCCAAATATAGCTCATAAATAAGAATGCATGATCATGGAAAAATTAATGGAATAAGCTTACATTTCGCTGTAGAATTTCTATTTCGAATCAATTATAATCCTTAATTTACTAAATCTAAACAATATATTCTTAACCTATAATTTCTCTAACACACATAAAAAAATACCCATTAAATTATAAGGAAAAAAAAAATACTACTATCCTCCTCCCCTTTAATTTATAAGCTTTTTCCTTTATTCAAGAGCTAACCCAAAGCCTTTTTATTCTTCATTGAATTAAAAGTACTTTGGGGGCACATTAATCGAATATAATATAATAATATTAATATTTTACAGTTATTAATTTATTAATTAATTATAATCATGTCACCTTAATTATTATGGAATTACGTTCAAATTTAATTATTATTATGGAGGTACAAAGAATACTTCAATTATTATTATTACAATCTAAAAGCCAAGTTTCTCGTGTTGCTCTTGTGGGTGGAAATCACACTGCTGCTAGGTTTTGCACTCGCTAGAATTTCATTCCCCCCATTTTTTCCCTATACATATTATTACTAGTAAGTATTATATTATACTTCGTTTGTCCTGATCATTTGTTTACGTGATTTCGTTTTACATTTGTATCTTATTTGTTATAAGAGAATATAATATATCGCATCATATTTGATTTGAATAATATACCCGCTCCAATTTTACTAAGTTTATCCTTATATATAGTCACTCTTTTCGTTGTCTCATAAAAAGTGCGTTAATAAGACTAATTCGGTAAAACAAATTATTAGGATTAGAATTAATTACCCACAAGGCAAAAAGGGTGGACTCCAATGGTAAAGAGTCCACGTTCTAATCTTGAAGTCAAGGGTTCGATTCCCATTAGTTTCCTAGTTACGGACTTATGGTCGAAGACTTGAAGTAGTTGTCTGTCTACCCTTACCCTAAAATATTCCCTATACGGAAGTAAATCAGACCCCTGCCTCCATCCAAATTACCGCTGAACAAATCTTGAGGGAGGCACGTGAGCGACCAGAGGCGGAACTCGGCCCTCCCAAACAGAACATCGTTGATTCGACTGAGCTTGCAGCCTACCGTCTAAGAAAGCGTAAGGAGTTTTCGAGACTTTGGAATACAGGGGTGTGTGGTGAGTATGCGAAATGGGAGGAGTCGCAAAACGGCATTAAGCATGCCCGGGCTGTTGAGTTGGACCTTGGATTCAATTTGCCAAATTCGAGATGAAATATGGGGACATTGCTCGAGCCAGAGATTGCTACGAGCGAGCTAGAGACGTATTGGCTGATGATGATGTGGCTGCGGCTGCGCTGCTGTATGCTCGGTGCACATCTGAAAAGTATCTAGATTGGTTACCGGAAAACTGGTACGCCTAGACGAAATATGTTGAGCTAGAGAGATCTTTGTGTGAGATGGATAGAGCGAGGGCTATTTATGAACTTGCGATTGCCCAACCTGCTGCCTTAGATACGCCAGAATTGTTGTGGAAAACATACATTGATTTCGAGGGTGAACACGAAAATACAATAGCTCGATACTCGACTTCTTGATCGAACAAAGCACATTTATAATTGTATGATTTGGTATAATAAACTATATTCTCATTTCTCGACTTTAATATACTTTTTTTTTCGGGTTTTTTTTACAGGGATAAATCAGCTATCGTCAACTTGTACGCATAAAAACATATCCACTTCCTAAACTAAATAATTATTATTACATACAATTATAAAAATCATAAATTTATTACATAGCAAAATAATGCAGAAAATTAATTCGAACATGAAGCTACCTTACTATCACAAATACAACAATAACGATGTGCATGCCTTGCACGGCGATTCAGTCATGTTTGTCTACGTTCGACACC
This sequence comes from Silene noctiflora, assembly GCA_009801015.1. Lineage (NCBI taxonomy): Eukaryota > Viridiplantae > Streptophyta > Magnoliopsida > Caryophyllales > Caryophyllaceae > Silene > Silene noctiflora. The sequence continues at coordinate 69,087 of VHZZ01001799.1, read as the reverse complement.
ATGAATCCAAGGTTTTGAAGATTCTTGCTCAAGCCATGGTACTAGCCCTCCTAATCATGGTCTTACCTGGAGTTGTCGGAGCAAGTTTTCGAGCAAATAATAATAATACTGATGGATTAGCATACAATAACATTGAATTGATTACTCGAGGGGAAGCATTAAGTTCAAAATCGCTCTCATTGATCCTTAATGATCTGGCTAATGAAGGGTTATTAACAACCCAGGATAAATCTCTAATTGTTAGCAGTAGCCAAAAGCAAGGTATCGGAACTACTGTCGGCAATGTTGGGAGCATAATTGTTTCGCCATTGGACTCCAAACGACAACGTTCTGTTTCCGATGAGACTTTTGATTTCTCCTTCTCTAACTGTTTTGCAATGGTGGAAGTGTTTATAGATAGAACATTGAAGCTTGGTGGAGTCGTGACGGTCCAACTTAGTCAAGATCCAAAATTGGCATTTCAAGTGCCATCAAACTACAAAATTGTGTATTTCAGAAATGTTGATGATTCTACCTACATTGCAATGAGAAAGACAGCATATGCTAACACAAAACCAACACCAAGTTTTTCGATTAGAAGGAAATTACTCGAATTCTTGTCGGAGGAGAAGAAGGCCATCTTAGGAAACCTTGAAGATGTTCTCTTAGAACCACCTAGGTCAGCCACAGGAAAATCCAAGACATATTTAAGGAAAACCAAGTTTCTGCCTGATTTACTAAACGATTCCTTGGACGGTTACTCTAGGAGAGTATACATTGATGTCGGAGGGCGAGGCCAGGGTTCGACTCGTTGGTTTAAGCAAAATTACCCGACACGTAACAAAGATTTTGACATGTACAGGATAGAAACAGTCCCTGAAACAGAAGTGGAGTCAGACGATGCATGGGAAGGACCGCCTACACAGATGGGGATCTCGGATTGGTTATGGAGGAATGTCAAGGCGAAGGAGTACGTGGTCATGAAGGCCGATGCCGAGGTGGTGGAGGAGATGTTGAAAAGCAAGGCTATTGTACTTGTGGATGAACTCTTCCTAGAGTGTAAGCCCTTCGGCAAAGGAGGGAGTAGTAAAAGGGCATACTGGGAATGCTTGGCTTTGTATGGAAGGTTACGAGATTTCGGTGTCGCTGTGCATCAATGGTGGGGTTGATTTTTGTTTACTCATGGGGAATATTTTACGACATACTCTGTATATATCATCTTAATAGGTAAACTTATGAACTTATGACATATAGTACATTGTATATATGATGATCATGTGATTAATTTTGGTTCAGTTGAATCCCAACAAATATTCTGACATTATTTTTCACCAATTATTACTCTATATATAAGGACTCGACTATTTGGTCTTTTTTTCCGGTATGCCCTATTTATTTTACTCTTAATTCTTCTAAGAATGTCGAATGTTGCATTCATTTTTCGAGCAATTCACTAGTAATGTAGAATGTTGCATTCCTAGTGAATCGAACTTAACTCTTCTGATTAAGCTTGATGTAAGTGCCCAGGAAATCAAACTCGAGAAATGAATGCATTATTCTACATTACTAGTGACAACTGGTAATATAGCGAAGGCCAAATCGGAAACATGAGACATGGATATGAACACGTAGACATCATGGGTCTGAAATTCTTATGAAGGAACCCAACTTACATTTCCACAAACTCCGCTATATGAGTACGGTAAAATGTTTTACAAGTCACATTTACAGAGCAAACAACCAGAAAAAAAAAAAAAAAAGAGAATAAAGTCGGAAGAGGGTAACATGATTACAGACATGAAGAACTCAGAACAGCAGCCACAGAAAGAGTAAATGAACACCAAACCGATTATAATCAACAGAATCAGAGATCATCAGATGCTGCAAAATTAAAGGAAGACCATAGATTGATTGTTAAAAACATAATGTTTAATTCAAATACACATACACATTGTTCCACGGGTAAGCTAACTCGTCCAATTACGCAGGAAAAACATTCACTACGCAGAGGCCAGAGAGCATACGTCAAGCTTAGCTTGTTTGTAAACATCACTCATTTTCAATTAACCAGATAAAATCTATGTTACTCGGATTAGTAAGAAATATCGGACGCAAGTTCATATCCAAGAGTCATGCTCTGCCCAAGTCTAAAGTGCAAAGAGAGCCACAGTCGGGTTTCAGACTTTGTTTGGGCTAATGGTAAGTGTTTCCGGCATTATTGTGCACTAAAGATCGATATTTCTGTTAGTTAATAAACGCGAATGGAAGCGGAAGCCATAGAGATAGTAGAGGACATTTTACCTGGCAAAACTGGTTCAGATTCGGGTTTGACTATAACAACCGGGCAAGACGCGTGATGACTGCAATACTTGCTCACGCTTCCCAAAAACATTCTGCAGATGCACCACGAACTTGAGTTTAGCAGAGTTTTTTACATGGTTCCTACCCTATCAATAATCGATAATGTCACTTTACAATTCTACCTCTTGATAGGTCCGAAAGAGCGATTTCCCATGACAAGCAAATCAGCATGCACTTCATCAACAACTTCACATATCTTCTCCTTTGGTTTCCCAACAACTACAAGTGTTTTAACAGTAACCTAAAAACAAAGAAACAAACAAGAGTTTATCCCCGACTCTTCAGTACCGCTTTCCTAGAGCCAATGGTGGAGCTAGGGGGCTAGCAAGGGCGCTCGCCCCCGGGATAAAATTTTTGGAATTTTTAGTTAAAATTTTTGAAATTTGTTTGGGTGTACCTTATATCATTAAATTCCCCCCCTAAAATTCTTCGTCCCAAAGTTTGAATCCTGACTCCGCCACTACCTAGAGCAAATAAGTAATACTCCCTCCGTCCCATTAGAACAAATGATTGAGATAAAGGGTGTACCATTCGAAATGTGACACTAATGGGTTATAGTGATATACTCTCTCCGTCGCATTCATTTATTTAGGTTTAGTATTTTTTTTGTAAGGGGTATATTTCAATCAAACGTAAACAAATGATTGGAAAGTTGTGAGTATTATTTAAATCAATCTAGTAATCGATCACCTAACAGCAAGTCAGCAACCAACTAAATCTGTTTAAGACAGAATGTTAAATAGGTTAAATAGGTGGATGAGACAAAAAAAAAGAATGTCTAGAGGGTGACAAACTCTTGTCATATCCAATTATCCACTTATATTATGTGATACTTCGTACTATTTGACTCGTTTTACACTTAAAATAGATATAACCGTCTTAATTGAAACCTAGAAACAAGACTCACATTCTTTTCAGCGCAAATTTTTAAAGCCTCTTGAAGAATAGCATTAGTAATACGTTTCTGATGATCTTCTATTGCAGCCATAAACGCTGGCACTTCCACACCTAATCATTTCCACCATCCAAAATTAAAACACATTTGTTATTTTTTTTTTAAAACCGTCAAAAGTGCCCAATTGGGCATGTTCACAATTAAAAAAAAAATAATAATAAACTATTGACTAAGACAGAGGGAGCGAGACATAACTGGGACCACCAAAAGGGATTGAACCAGGGTTGATACCAGAGGCGATAGAAGGCGGAGATTGAGCATGAAGAACAATAAACGATCCACCATCGTCAGAAGATAGAAAAGTGACGTTATCAAGGGCCCACTTTAAAGCGTTCATGCTTTCATCACTTCCGTCGACTGCAACCACCACGGTTTTCAATGGTGTGCCCATGATTAATTAATTAACGGATTAATTATGATTAGTAGTTTTGGATTAAAGAAAGTCAACCCAAATGAGTAGAGTATTGAATTTGAGGATGAGGATTATTGTTTGTTGCTGTAGTAGAAAGGTCGAGTTATGAAAGGCGGTGTTTATAATTGAGTGATGAAAATGATTGAGAAATTATATATCGACCAAGTATTTGGTTTGGTGTGTTGATGCTATGTGCTGGTTTAGTTTTGCCTCCTTTCTAGGCTGCCACTTGTTTTATTAGTGTTCGTTGACGTAGACATACGGTTTTTCTAACATGTGTCTACTAGGCCAATGTTAAGAAAACCAAAATTGAAAGAAAGTAAACTATTAATAACTTCCTTTTAAAATAAACTTTTTAAAACTTACTTTCTTTTTAAAAAAAAAAAAAAGTTTCAAAATTACACCCAAAATATTGCAAAAATTTAGAAATTGCTGTCAAACCCCTATTTTTGCATTTTTATGACAAAAGTCCCCCTTATTTTATTTCTTATATGACGAGTACGGTGATGGAGTCTGAGCGGAGGATTGTGGTGGTTAACCGTGGAGTCCTTGGGTGGTTGAAAGGTGAGCATAGTTGTAATGGAGTTGAGTAGTAATATGAAACAAATAAGGGGTATTTTCGTCATAAAAATGCAAATATAGGAGTTTGGTAACAATTTCTAAATTTTCGCAATATTTTTAATGTAATTTTTAAACTTTTTTTAAAAGGAAGTAAATTTCAAAAAGTGTATTTTAAAAGTAAATTCCATAAAAATATCATTTATTTATTTTTATTTTATTTATCTTAACATTTGACTAGTTGGCACATGTTAGAAAACTGAATTACGAAATAGAACAAATTATTATACAAAATGAATTTATTTTAAATTAAGTCGAATTACTTGCCAAAGAAAATGAAAAATATTGTTATGCGAAGAATAGATATTAAGTGAGATGATCATGAAATATGTAGTCGGTGAGCAATGGTAGCAGAGAAGGGTAGAGTGGTGAGAGAGGGGTAGTGTGGGAGGTGGTTGATTGGGTAGAGGGGAGGAGGGGGGAGGGGTCTGAGAGGTTGTGGAGCGGAGGAGAGGGTAGGGCAGTGGTGATGAGGGGTTGGAACAGGGGTGGCGGTTGGGGAGCTGGCTGCAGGGGTGGTGTTTGTGAGGTAAAGGATGGAAGTTGAACGATTAATGGGGTTGTTTTAGAATTTGAAAATGAGAAAGATAATAAGATTTTTAAAAATGTTGTACATGGGATAAATGGAGTAGGTTGTTATCGCCCGTAGAGTTTAAAGTAAAATGTGTCCATAAAGTAGTATAACAAAAGACAAAAAATAACATCAAAACACAATTATGTCGCCGGTAAACTACCACAATCAATATCTACAAGGTAATAACAACCTACTCCGTTTGTCCCCATCATTTGTTTACCGATTTCATTTATGATATTCCGTTCGATTTACGAGTGTTCAATTTATTTGTTTACCTTTTTGTATCGAAAATGTATTTGAAAAGTAATTTAATCATCCACATAACATAATGTTCACTTTCACTCAATAACATCACTAACAAATAATACCCTCGCTTCTTCTTGTCTTTGTGCAAAAAATAAAGGTAAACAAATAACCGGAGAATTACGTCGCAAATAACTTGACTTGAGCTGTGGACTTAATGGCCTTAATAGTTATCGTGAAATTGGGGCCTAATGGTCGACCATTGAACTAGGGATAGCAATTATAGCCCAAACCGAACCGAACCCGAATCGAAACAAAGGAAAAAATTCGATTCAAAACCACCCTTTAAAAACCCATCCCGATCCACTATTTAAAAACCCATATCCATATCCACTATTGGAAAACCCAAACCAAATTCAAACCCGATCCATTCATACCCGAACCCGATCCAATTGGATATTTTTGAAAATTTAGGCTTTTTTAAACTTGAAATTTCAATTTTCTTATATAAGATTATTTTTTTATGTAGTCAAATTAAGTTTAGAATTGGGTTTTGGATTATATATATGGATTTGGAACGGGTATGGGTTTGAAAAAAGTGTAATGAATCAAGTATGGATTTTAAAATTTTGGATATGGATTGGKTATGGATATGGATCTGTGATCCACTAAGTAAGTGTAAGTGGATCGGGTTTGAATCTTGCAAAACCCGACCCAAACCGAACCATTGTCATCCCTACATTGAACTGCCTACGGTCCACACAAAACACGTCCAACATAGGCCTGTCAAATGGTCCAGACTCCAACAAATCAGATCAAAAATCTTGCCAATCCAAAAAATTAAGGCCATTAGGCCCATTAGGAAAGGATTTGAATAATAATAATAATAATAATAATAATAATAATAATAATACAAGTTTTGCTAATTTGCTCGTATTATGATTGAACTTTTCAATTCAAACCTTCATTGTATTTTCCTCCGCTTTTATTCATAAATTTTTTTGAAAGAAATATGCTCAGAAAAAAAATTAGAATTTCAATCATAAGCGACAACAATTTACATTTCGAAAAAGAGTTAAATCAACATAAGTTATTTTCACACACCTGAATAATTGAATTTGATCATTTCACTTTTTTAGATTTTCAGCTCATACACCATCGAATTCAAATTCATATACTCCTACTTTATTAGACTTTTAGCGTCAACGATTTAACCACTTAGGCCTTGCTTTTTTTTTTTTTTTTTTTTTTTTAAAACCCAAAGGGGTTACATACTATTAATCAAATCGGAATCAACAAAACTCATAATGTTATCCGGGAGCCTTGCATCCCATCTACGATCACCGAAACGCCATGGACGAACATGAGCGAGTCCATGCGCAACATTATTAAACTTCATACCTACAAAGAACCAAACGATAGACGTAAACCTACAGCTCAGATCAAGGATATCGTTAACTAATAGATGGAATTTCGTACGCCCCTGCTTTCGATGCTTCAAAGCTTTTATCACTTCTAAGCAATCTCCTTCCACCATCACTTCCTTATATCCCCGACGAAGAGCTTCTTGAACTCCCAAAAGGACTGCCATGGCCTCCGCCTCTCTTGGCTCCACCTCGCCATCCCCCACACCACTGTTCCATCAGCCACACGACAAACAATGCCCACCCCCGTACCCACTCCATCAATGACCCCTGCATCAACATTGAGCTTATGCACCCCTTCAGTTGGCCTCGTCCAGCCACTCAATCCACCATCTATACTACTCCTCAATCCCTTATCCCCATCACTGATCCTCATCTCCTCTACAATATCCCTAGCCCGTGTGATGAGATCCTCAACCTGCAGCCGCTTTTCATCAAACACCACTCTATTCCGCCCTTCCCAAATAACATAACACCCCGTCATGAATAGAACTCATTCGTCCTCTCCCATCTCCCTCCACTCAAGCTCCACCCACTCCCTCACCCCCTCCACCCTTCCTTCCTCCTTTAACTCCAAACCCAGACCCTCCCAAAACCCAGCAATCCCCTTACAACCCCCAAAAAGGCGTCCCGCTGTCTCTACCTTGCTTTCACAAACAGGGCAACCAGCATCACCTTGCTTCATGCGTGCGACTAGATTATCTCGGGTAGGCAGCGCATTGCTCGTCAATTGCCAGAACAAAGTTTTTATCCGCGGCCAGACCGACACTTTCCAAATGTTATTCCATAGCTGCTTCTCCTGTTGGAAATTAGATTGCCCCTCTTCATTTACAAACTAACCCATGCATGAGTAACTTATAAGCTGATCGAACCGAATAAATACCATGTTTTTCTGCATCCCAGCACCACAAATCGCAAGAGTTTCCACTCGTTCGTCGTATTTTCATGATACGTTCCTACTCAAAAGGGAGGAAAAAGGTACAAACCTTATGGGAATTCCACGACCCCCCATCAGCATTAAGGAGATCCGCCACCAACATTTCTTCATCGTTATTACCTCTTGGTGATAATACCCTCTTGGTCTGTGTCCCAGGTATCCATGGATCCTGCCATATCCGAGTACTTAGGCCATCTCTTATCCTCCTCCGCATACCCAAATCGAGGACATGCTTAGCTTCCCAGATACTCCTCCAAGTATAGCTCAGATTCGTACCTAGCTCTAACTGCATAAAGGATTCACCATGAAAATATTTCCCACCCAACACCCTCGCCAACAGGCGGCTCCTTTCCGTCACCAAGCGCCAGGCCTGCTTTCCAAGAAGAGCCAAATTGAACTTGCGATAGTCACGGAATCCCAAGCCTCCGAGACATTTTGGAGCACACAAATTCTTCCAGGCCACCCACGGTATTTTCTTCTTGCCACCATTCGAACCCCACCAAAACTGAGATACCAAAGACCGCAATTCGTCACAAAAATTATTAGGAAGCTTGAAGATACTCATGGCATATGTAGGTATTGATTGGGCAACGACCTTTATCAATACTTCCCTACCCGCCTTAGAGAGTAGTTTTCCTCGCCACCCCGCTAATCTTTTGTTTAATTTCTCCCGAATACAGTCTGAAATTGCGCATTTCGATCTCCCCACAACCGTCGGTAACCCCAAGTATTTATCTTGTTCTTCTACAATACGCACCCCTAGGCAGTCTGCGATAGCTTTCTTCCTCTCCTCCCTTGTACCGCGGCTGAAGGACACTGTAGTTTTATCATAATTTATCCGCTGCCCCGACGCCATCTCATAGCATCCCAAGATATCCCTCACACGGTTAGATTCTAGTTCATTAGCCTTGACAAAGAGAATACTGTCATCTGCGAATAGTAAGTGTGACACCATTGGAGAGTTATTTGATACTTTGATACCATGAATTGCCCTTGTCTCCATTGCTTTACGTATCAAGTTTGACATAACTTCCGCACATATGATAAAAAGATAGAGGGATAGCGGATCCCCCTGTCTAAGGCCTCTACTTGGCCGAAACCCATATGTAGGCTGCCCATTAATCAAAACCTCGAAGGACACAGACGACACGCAGTGCATAACACGGTCAATCCACTGGTCATGAAAACCCATCCGTTTTAGTGTTAGTTCAAGGAACGACCACTCTACGCGATCATAAGCTTTCGACATATCCAATTTCAAAGCCATATGGCCATCCCCACTTCTCTCGTATTCTTCATATGATGGAAAATCTCAAAAGCAACAAGAATATTGTCCGAAATAAGGCAACCCGGGGTGAAAGCGCTTTGATTTTCCGAAACGATCTCTCCCAAAAACTGCTTCAAACGGTTAGCAAGCACTTAGAGACCAACTTATAGACGACATTAGATAAGCTTATGGGTCGAAAATCCCCCATCCTATCAGCCGCTTTCTTCTTAGGAATCAACACAATATGTGTTTTATTCAAGCCTTCCGGAATTGGGTTCCCTCGTAAAATGCCCAGCACCGTGTGTGTAACCAGAGGCCCCACAACATGCCAATATGTCTGATAAAACAACCCATTCATCCCATCCGGACCTGGTGCCTTTAACGGGTGCATTTGATGAAGAACAACCAGGACTTCCTCACCTGAATAAGGTCTCATAAGATTTGTATTCATCTCCTCAATCACCATATTCTCCATACCATCAAGCGCTTCGTCAAAATGTGTCGGGCTACTTGTCTCGAACAACCCTTGAAAATAATTAATCGCAACCGCAACCACCTTCTCATCCCCCTCATGGACCATCCCATTCTCATCAAGAATTTTTGAAATCTGATTTTTCTGTCTTCGTTGTCCAGCTTTACGGTGGAAATATGTTGTATTACGATCCCCTTATTTAAGCCACATCGCTCTAGACCTTTGCCTCCAGAAAATTTCCTCCTGCTTCAACAGTTGCGCTATCTCCGCAACCAATTTTTTGTGCTCTTGGATAAGTCTGACCGTACGGCCTCCAGCATTCAACTTCCCAAGATGCCTTCTTTTTGTGTGAAGGTCCCGTAGGATTTTACCTCTAGATATCCCCTTCCAAGCTTTGAGTTGTTTAGCACTGTTCTCGAGAGCATCAAGGAGATTACCACCACCAATTTCACATGCCCTTGTAATAGCTTCCTCGCACCCACTCTCACCAACCCATACCTGTTCAAATCGAAACGGTCTCTTCTTAATTTGAGCCCCTTCCTTACGTCCATCCAGAATTACCTTAATTGGCGCATGATCCGACCACTCTCGCTCCAGATTTATCAATTTCGCAAACGGAAACAAATCCCCCCACTCATTAGAGATCAAGGCTCTATCAATTCGACTTTGTCGGTTAGCGTCCCATGCCTGCCCATTATCGAAAGTGAAGCTATACCCCTCAAACGACATATCTCTCAGCCCACATTCATCCACCGCTTCCCGGAATTGATTCATTTGCCATTGTGGACGCACTCCTCCAAGCATCTCATTTACGTAAAGAATTTCATTGAAATCTCCCATAAATATCCATGGTTTCTGATCTTCTGAAGCAAGCAGCCGCAAAAGCTCCCACGATAAATATCTATCCGTTACCGAAGGNNATTTGTATTCATTTCCTCAGTCACCCTATTTTCCATACCAACAAGCGCTTCGTCAAAATGTGTCGGGCTACTTGTCTCGAACAACCCTTGAAAATAATTAATCGCAACCGCAACCACCTTCTCATCCCCCTCCTGGACCATTCCGTTCTCATCAAGAATTTTCGAAATCTGATTTTTATGTCTTGGTTGTCCAGCTTTGCGATGGAAATAAGCTGTATTTCGATCCCCTTGTTTAAGCCACATCGCTCTATACCCTTGCCTCCAGAAAATTTCCTCCTGCTTCAACAGTTGCGCTACCTCCGCAACCAATTTTTTTCGCTCTTGGATAAGTCTGACCGTACGGCCACCAGCATTCAGCTTCCCCGGACGCCTTCTTTTCGTGTGAAGGTCCCGTAGGATTTTACCTATGGATATCCCCTTCCAAGCTTTGAGTTGTTTAGCACTGTTCTCAAGAGCATCAAGGAGGTTATCACCACCAGTTTCCCACGCCCTTGTAATAGCCTCCTCGCACCCCTTCTCACCAACCCATACCTGCTCAAAACGAAACGGTTTCTTCTTAATTTGGGCCTCTTCCTTATGTCCATCCAGCACAACCTTAATTGGCGCATGATCCGACCACTCTCGTTCCAGGTTTATCAATTTCGCAAACGGAAACAAATCCTCCCACTCATTTGAGATCAAAGCTCTATCAATTCGAATTTGTCGGTTATCGTCCCCTGCCTGCCCATTATCAAACGTGAAACTATACCCCTCAAACGACATATCTCTCAGACCACAATCATCCACCGCTTTCCGGAATTGATTCATTTGCCATTGTGGGCGCACTCCTCCAATCATCTCATTTACATAAAGAATTTCGTTGAAATCTCCCATACATATCCATGGTTTCTGAGTTTCTGACGCAAGCAGCCGCAAAAGCTCCCATGATAAATGTCTATCCGTTACCGAAGGCCATCCATAGAAGCCAGTAAACCTCTAATCCGCTCCTTCTACCTGAATGTCACAGTCAATATGATGAACGGATGCTAACCTCAACACGCAGTGAATACTTTCCTCCATAGAATAGCTAAACCCCCCGACCTCCCTACGCTATCCACTTCAATCCCTTCATAATCGTCTAGACAGAGCCTAACTTTCCTCATCTATATATTACTCAACTTCGTCTCACATACAAACATTACTAACGGAGCTTCTCTACGGACAAGGTTACGAAATCCGCCCACTGCATCGGAGTTGCCCAGCCCCCTGCAGTTAAGGCTCAAGAGATTCATAATGCCCGGCGGGGTTGAGTCATCTCAACCTCCGCCTCAGGTGAACATACACCCATGATCATCTTAGGTTTTTTCAAGCTGCCACTTTGCCCTATTTCGGTTTCATCACGTCCCCTTTTCTCCTTCACATAACCTTCGCTTTTAGAGCAGTCTTCAGTACCCTTCATAGCCATCGTTAGCCTTGTCCATTTACTTCCCTTTTTACTCTTCTGTTTTCTTTCCACGCCAGCATTACTTAACTCCCCCTCCCTTCCCCCATCTGCAGCCCCACCTATACGGATAGCCCCACTGATAAGGCTAGCTACCATTATTCTTTTTTTGCTCACTTCCCACATCCAGCTCCATCCCATTTGGCATACCCTCTATTCTCTCTCCCTCGGACCCTTGACCATTATCCGACGTCTGGCTAGCTGCATCCACCTGCCTGCTCCCCTCATCACCTTCAACCCCTTCCGCATACTTGTTCTTTTTCTTACTATCAAAGCGATGTTGTGAAGTCTGTGAATCATCCTCTCGATTTATTCCTCTGTTCGCTGCCTCTCTGCTTCTTCAAAATCCTCGTTTAGAGGTCGAGCCACCTTCGAATTTGACTTTACAGCCGTCTTAAGAACTTTCCATGGGGATGTCCGAAGCCCTTCGTCAAACTTCAACTCTTCCTCCTCATAAGGACCCTCATCACAATCCTTTTCCCCATGCCCAAGGATTACACACCCATAGCAGTACGTCGACAACCTCTCGTACTTAACCTTAAAGGATAGCACCTTCAGACTTGGCATTCGAAACCTCGACACAATTCTTCAAAGGTTTCCGAACATCATGCAAGATCCGAACCCTAACTGCTTTTTCCATCTCAGGAAATGAAGCCTCGTCCACACCTACATAAACCCCTAACTGCTTCCCCAGATTCTCAATATTTTTCACGTTCGAACGCCCCTTAGCTGGAAGGTCATAGATTCTAGCCCAAATAGGGAGAATATGTAGCGGAGTGTCAGTCATTCTCCCATCTTCACATGGTTCATCAAAGCACCACACATACTTATCAAAGTGCCATGGTTGGACATCTGTCACACGAGTCCGGTCACACACATCGGAGAAACGAAAGACAAAGATTTTCTCTTTCACATCAAGAATATTGCCCACAATCCTCCCTTTAGGGTTCCACAATTTGATCATGGAATCTATTGCTGCCCTTATATTAATCGATTTTGAACTCCATATTTTCCCAACTAGCAACCCTCCTTTATCAGAATTATTCGACTCCTCCTGTCCTAACTCCCAAAAGAAAAGATTTGCTCCCTCTCCTACGATTTCCTTACCCTTCCTTCTTGGTGTTTCCCCCATGTTGACCGGATGCAGCAAGGAGAGAAACCCTAACAAAAATAAAACGAAACAAAACCACCCCAAGCCGAGGAATCAAAAGCAAACAAGAAAAGAAAACTTACGTACCGTCGCACGTAAGAGGGCACCTCGATCTAGAGGAATCGAACGAAGATTTACTCAGACAAAGACTTTCATAGGAAACCCTAGGAGAGACATTTGTTTATACTCAGGCCTTGCTTTCTGGCTTAATTTCAACTCTCTTAAGTTTAGTTCATCTCTATTTAGTTCAATTTTATTCAGCTTCAATCAATTATGTTCAGCTCATCTTTTCACAAAATTAACTCTTATTTTATTTACATTCAGTTTACCTCAACGTCATTCAATTCAGTACAACTCCATTTAATTCAATTAAGCTCGTTTCAGCCAAAAATAACAAGACCTTAGAATTTAACTCTTTCGATTGGTAAATAAATTCCGAATTTTAAAGTTCTACTATTTTCATTGGCACAAATGCTCATTTGTAACGGACAATAACGGATAAAATAAGACCCACTTAATTAGATAAAGACAAGCCATTTGTAATTTCCTAGGCACTCTTTATATTGTCTTATCTATCCTGGGGATAATACTTGACCCGTCACAAGCTTGTGACGGATGAACCCATCCCAATAGAGACTTATTGTTTCATTGGTTAAGTTATTGAATCCACTCTACAACAAAAGTAAACGAACATAATTATGACATTCAACAATCAACTACACATATTGAAAATAGCAGATAACCAAAGGTTGAAATTTACAGCTGATCTAGACTAAAGTTACTTAGATGGTCCCACCAAATGAAAATTACCCAAAACGGAGCCATACGTTTCCTAAAATTTACTGTCCCAAGTCTTGAAAATTAAGGTCAAGTGAGTCAGAAATGCATAAAGATGACAAAATTCCACCTTGGTTATCAGTATATTTTGGAATTTGGAGAGTGACTTCTCATCCTCCTTGTTAACCGTCAACCTCGCGCTACTCACCATTATTTATTGTCTTCCTTGTATAGGAATCTAATTAATGTGAGACGGTTTTTTTATTGGTCATGTTTGGTAAACATCATATTGAGCGAAATTAGTAGATTTTGGTTTAATTACCAGTTTGATCAAATAATCTACTATTTTCATGTGTTTATTAATATAAACGGCGTATTCTGATAACATATTGGTCGGAATCTACTGTTAGTTTTCTTATAAATGACAGATTATAAATGACAGATTATAAACATCCTGTTTGGTAAGCAACGGATTAGTTTCAGCATAAGCAGATTATAAATGACAGATTTTATCAGAAGGTTTGACTAACGTGTTACAATTAGCATATTTAATTTGAGTGTTTGGTAATTGACAGATTAAAATTAGTAGATTGTTAGTTTTCTTTGTAAGTTGAATTAAACTTTCCTATTTTACAATATGCTAACCAATATGCTGGGGTAAGCGGCATGTTGTAAAACAACATATTGACCCTAAATATGATGTTTCAATATATTGTTTACTAAACACTAAAATTAACATATTGATTGGTCAAACATGCTAAAATCCTTGAATATGTTAAAAATCGACCAATATGCCGTTTATCAAACAAGGCCGTACTGCATTAACATATTCACTTTATTCATAAAATCATTCCAATTATCTTAAATCTGCTAATTATCAAACACTTTTTTCTAATTTTGCTGATTTGTATAAATACTCATTTATTACGGAATACTATAAACTTTGAGATGGCTATATACCAATTGTTATTGATTGAGTAGAAAAATCAATATTCCACACTGTATATAATACTGAACGGAATTATTATTGATTGAGTAGAAAAAGTTGAGAAAAACGTAATGTCGGTACAAATATGAATTTTAAATCGGGTCGACCCTAAAAATAACGTGTTTAATTAAAGGTATCATTCATGCATTGAGGTTCAGCTTAAGCGTTGTTGGATATGCATGCATGGAGAAGGAACAAATTATATTCTTACGAGTAAAATTAAAGCTAAACTTTTCATGGCCTTAAGAATTAAGATTGTTAGGTGTTGACTACAGAGTTGACAATAATTAGGTACAAAATACAAATGAAAAAAAAAAATTAAAAAAATTGATGATAGCATAAAACTAGTCCACAAGTATAAGTATTACCGTCTTTATTGCGGGGGACGGTTTCACATTGAGACAGTCCCAGTATGTGAAAATAAAACTCATTTGTTAGCATTAAATGAATAATTTGCTTACAAAAGTGGATCGTCTCCCAGTGTGAAACCGTCTTACTCTATAATTTGTGTTATTATTAGTAAATAGTGCAGGCTTTACGTCAAAAAAAACTATATATTTCATTTTAAATATTTACATTTCAACCAATCATTTTCTTCGTATATTTTTTCTTAATTTCAATTGCATAATTTTCAAGAGATCAATTGAATGCAGGGAGCATGTTGTATGTGGTCAAGAGCGAGTCATACCTCTTGCGGTCTTGCCTATTGTACTTCACAAATTCTTGTTTTAAACGGTAACTTTTCGCGTGAAGATTCAGACGCGCATATGTCACTATTATATGGTTAAATATAATCACAATAATATAGCAATGTTACAGTTTATGGTAACTTGTTTTTCAATAGTGGTCACATTTAAGTGTAAAATAGTTACAAAATCTCGTCTTATTGTTTCAAACCAAAATGACGTGTCAGAAGCAATATCCACTGATTATACTTGCCTAGCAAGTCGGACAAAAAGCACACGTATAGACTAGTCATGGAATAGCATTGAATTTGAGTTGGAATAACATTGGAGCTTAGTCTGTTGCCTATTTAATGATGCATAAGATTGATAATAGCTCTATGTCTGTATTAGTCATTAGGTGAGCCGTGAGCAGGACGGTTGATTGTATATTTGTATTATAAAATAATCTCCTATACACTAAAAGAATAGGTGATTTTAAAGTTTTTCCCTCCAAAAAGGATCTTCTTAAATATGGAAGCTAATGACAATTTAAGTGCATTTACTAAATAAGGAAATTAATAATTATAATTTATTTCATTTAAATTGTTATTTTTGCTTCAAATTATATTATTTTCACTAAATTCTAAAGTATAATTTTTTAATTAAAATATAAATAAAATTTATATAAAATTATAAATTACTAAATCTTTTATTGATACTATTATTTGAAAATGATTTACCTATATTACGTATAAAAAAAATTATAAATCGTTTCATTACTTTCCCGACAAAAAAATTGAGAGAATTTACAAATTGGAATCATTAGCATTGGGGTATAAAAAACATTTTCTTTAAAATACATTTCAGCACATTACTCAATGATCTTGAATAATTTTCAGTTACAACCTTTTTTTTTCTCAAAGAAATATACAATAATGAGAAAGATGAACAATTATTGAGATACCATTATTATATAAATAATTTGTTAAAAATAAAAACTATATATACCGTGCATTTATTGCACGGGTTCTAAACTAGTAGTGCAATTAATTTCATAAGCAAGAGATGGCACTATCGGGTGGACGGGTAATATGGTAATCTTAATTGTTGATACCGTCCTCTCGCCACCATGTGTTATCAATGCATACCATTCCATAAGGGGTTTATATCTATTTCAAGTATTTACTTCTCTTTGTTTCCATGACGTAAAAAATGAAGTGGCAGACTCGTAAGTCAATAGTGATAGATAATAGAGAATTATTGCATCAAAGGTCTCAATAATATTATTGTTTGAGATATCATTCATAGAAAATACCCTGTTTTCCTTTTTAGATTTGTTTAAAAATTTGTATGAATTGTGAATAATTCCTGTTAATGTTGAATATAGTCATAAAGTTCTATGGTATTGCCAAGTGCTCTGATTTTTTTTTTTTTTTTTTTTTTTTTTTGAGACTAGGTCATATTTCTACAAGCATCATACCTTATAATTTAACCAATTAAAATAGCTAATGTCAAATATCAATATTGACATAACTAATATAAATATAGCAGCAATAATATAATAACTAACCGCCACCTAATAGTACAACCGCCAAACTCCTATTTAAAATTTGAAAGAAAAGAGTTTAAAATAGATGTGTATAAGTTATAGGTAACTAACTTTGAATACTCCCTCCTATTCATTGTTTTCTTACCCTTTGATATGAGCACAATATTTAAGGAAAATAATAGAATATGAATAAAAGAGTTTGGTGGGTTTGTAGATAGGAGAGAGGGATGAATAATTAGGAGTTAAATAAGAA
>VHZZ01001799.1:27997-48648 GCA_009801015.1 Silene noctiflora | reverse complement strand
TTTTTTTTTTTTTGCATTATGTTTTAAATTTCAGTTCTGGCAAGTGCCAAATCGTTGATTGGAGACAAGGTCACAAGGATGAATGTTATCCATCGCCGGCCAACTCTGAGATAAATGATGAAGCCAGTAGTTTCACAGGAAATGCTTTAAACCAGGCTTACTCTGATGAACATTCAACCCAGATTGAGATTGATGGATTACCAGGTGATGAACATGGCCAAACTGCTGCATTCTCTTCTCCATACATATCTGCAGAGGATGGGGATGCTGCAATTGACAGTAATGTATGTGCAGAGGAATCCCGTCCATTCTCTGTACATCAAGACAGTGAAGTAACATTTCGGCTGCCTCCTGCTTTCCCTGGTCGTGACACATGCATCGATGATTCTTCCTCAGATGATTCTGTGCACAATCTTAATTCTGAGTCATGCGATTCATCTTCCACATTTGAAAACTTTGAGACTGCTACAAGTGATGGGCAAATGGAGCAAATTAATCCCCTGCAAGAGAAGTCCTACATGAAGTCTTATACAAGGGTGGATTCTGTTGGCGGTGTTTATGCTTCACGTGATCTAAGGGATGACAATCCCAGTGGGAAGATACATTCTTCAAGTTTGAGGGTTAGTCACTCCGTCAAGAATGTTGTTGAGCCTTCGGTTTCGACAACTGGTTTCTGGGATGGAATTCTTGACACTAGCAGAACCAAGACATATGTTCCTAACAATAATGTCAAGCATAAACCTGTTGGAGCTGGTCCCGAAAAGCTTCCAGACTTGAAGTCCACTGTGCAGTCTGACACTGTACATAATAATCCTCGCGCAGCATGGACTGCCAACAAGGAGTCTGCGGCCGCAATAAGACGTCAGAACTCAACATTCTTGAGTTCGAAGGAGCCTGGCACCAGAACAATAGGGGCTAATGAACGTCATGTTAGGTTTAATGTTGTATCTGATACTTCAGTAGGTATTAGCTTGCCATCTAGTTCCCCTAGAGCAAATGACTTGGAGAACAATAACCACGATACACAATCGTCGCTGGCATCCCAAAAGGCGGGCTTTTCTCCACAGCAGTCAGATGGTTTTTCATCATCGGACTTGAAGGGGCATTCTGCACTGACTACAAAGTCTGAAAAAGCTGTTGGTGATAAGGTTAGAGCTCCAAGGTCATCAAAACAGGGCGATGGTGCTGTAAACGATGGCAAGAAGGTTGGTGTTGTAAACGATGGCAAGAAGGTTGGTGCTGTGGACATGTACCTTTTTTCATTTTGCTTTATATGATTCTGCAATGGTACTGATTAGAATGTGGATTTGGCAGGCAGTGGTTGCTTATGATATGTTTGTTAACCTCTATCATTGGAACAAGGTGGATTTTCTTCCATGTGGCCTAATAAATTGTGGCAACAGGTGATTTTTTGTTTGTGCTTTCTTATAACTTGTCTCTTCATCTAGTGATATATAGATGTCGGGGCTCTCCTTTTTATTGTAATACCAGATCCAATATTTGTACGCCAAGTTGCTTTTTTTGTTTTCCGAATTTCCTATAATTTTACGGAGCTCGTAGCATGATCTGACATTTCCTGTTTTGTTTTTCATTTTTTTAAAACTTTAGAGCTCCGCATGGGTATAGTTCATTACTGTATTCATTTATTTTGTGAATTATCACCTATTCTGATCTGAAATTGTTTTCCTTTTCGCTCTAGCTGCTATGCCAATGCTGTACTACAATGTTTGACATTTACTCCTCCGCTCACTGCGTATTTTCTTCAAGGGTTTCATTCCAAAGCATGTAAGTCTCCGATACGATTCTAAGTATTACAGTTCATGCTCGCCTTTCACTTTTCCTACCTTATTTGATTGGACCCCTCTCAAATTTGAATCCGTTTTGACAGGTGTGAGAAAAGAATGGTGCTTCACTTGTGAGTTTGAAAGGTTGGTTTTGAAGGCAAAGGAGTTCGGGTATCCACAATCTCCTATAGGCATATTATCCCAAATACACAAGCTTGGTAGCCGTCTTACTAATGGAAGGGAAGAAGATGCTCATGAGTTTCTAAGGTAAGCTATTACATTTGCACTTTCATGTTCTGATCATAGAGGTAAGAATGTATAAAATGTGAATGACTGGATATTTCTTCATAGGTATGCTATTGAAACAATGCAATCTATCTGCCTCCGAGAAGCAGAGGTGAAGGATTTTAGCTCGCTGGAAGAAGAAACAACATTAATGGGGCTCACTTTTGGAGGTTATCTTCGATCAAAGGTAGCAATGTTGTACAAAGAGTGGTGCAACCAGCTAGTTTTCTTTGCTGGCAAAATACCCTTTTAATACTTCTCCTCGTCTTTTTTTTTCTCTCTTGTTGCAGATCAAATGCACAAGGTGCAATGGAAAATCTGTGAGGCAGGAAAGAATGATGGATTTGACCGTGGAGATTGAAGGAGATATAGAGACCTTGGAAGATGCTTTGCGACAGTTCACAGGAACTGAGAGTCTTGATGGAGAAAACAAGTATCGCTGTGGCAGGTTGGTGGTTTTGCCTTTTGACTGTTCTTTGGTCTGGAATGAGGAAATTCTGGGCATCTCTATGTTTTAGTGTGGTTTGAAAGTATGGAGAAACTTAGCTTTGTGCGTATTCTTTTAACATGTTAGTCCTTAGTTGACGGCTACAAGGCATTTTTTCTCTCTTAATCTATGTGTTTTTAACTCGAGGCAGATAGAGTATTAATACATGACACCCTGATAGTTAAGGTAGATCACTTTCGGTTAAGGCTCACTGGAAGGAAACAAGGGAAGTACTGTGTAAATCTTGCCCTCTATTTTGCTCTTAAAATTTGCTGCTCTTGATTGATAACGGCTTTTATTTTGTTACCTTATTACCTTATTAAGTATAGAAAGTGATCATTTAGACAAATCATTACAGAATATGTACATTTTAAATTTTCTGGTTGTCGTATTTCATACAGTATCATTTTACAAGCCGTGTAACATGTCGACAAATGCTAGTCTTTCGGTCTTTTGTTCAAGTGTGAGTAAACTTCATGACGGGAAAAGAGGGACATGAATTTCCTAATTTATTTTTGCAGAAAGGTCTGATGATTTGAACTATTTGTTTCATATAGGTGTCAATCTTATGAGAAAGCAAAGAAAAAATTGGACATATTGGAGGCTCCCAATATCCTTACCATTGCATTGAAGCGGTTTCAAGTAAGTTCTGATAATTTATATACATACTTTGCAAGGTTTTTCTGTCTCACGTTTGTAATCAATTCCTTATTACATTACCATTTTTTTTCTATTTTCCAGTCAGGTAGATTTGGTAAACTCAATAAGTCAATACGATTCCCGGAGATACTAAACCTTGCCCCATATATGAGGGTAGGAAGCGACAAAGCACCAATTTATAGACTTTATGGAGCTGTGGTTCACCTGGATACTATGAATGCATCCTTCACGGGTCATTATGTTTGTTACGTTCGGAATGCTCAGAACAAGTGGTTCAAGATTGATGACAGCACGGTATGAATTCTGCGCATTCTTATGGGTGGAAAATGTTTTCAAGATGTGTTTGCTGTTTTTTTTTTTCAAAAAATAAATAAATTATAATTTCAGTTTCTCTGTTGACCTGATTTACCGATTGAAGCTTTTTATCACACCTTACAAGTGTCGGAAAAAATGACAGTTATTATAATTGGTCTCGTGGCTTGTGCCGCTGCCGAGGGAAGTCTTATTTGCTACCTCTGTGTATCACTTGTGGTGTCTTTTTTTAATTACCGAGAGATTTTGAACAATCTCGAGATTTGCTAACTTGTTTCCAATTCATGCACCATGAAGCTTTTTACAATGTGTTGTTTGTTGGAACAGGTGAAGCCTGTGGATTTGGATCAAGTGCTGAATATGGGCGCATACATGCTCTTTTACTCGAGGTATTATCAACTTAATCTAACATTAGATTTTGGTAATATTTGATTTGAGACTTATATTTTGGCAATACATGCTCTTTTACTCGTTTACCTGTCATATTTTGGATTGTTTGGAATATATTTCTCAGTATAACCATGGTCATCATCTGGCGCTGTGTTGTATATAATCTTCTACTATCTGAGTTTGAACTCCGGCATTTCGTTACTGCATTACCAAGAAATGTATTATGCATTGAGCATCAACTGCATATATAGGAGTGTTTTTAGCTGGAGTTCATTATAAACTAATGTTCAATAGAACATTAACCCATTCACTAGGATGTTCTTTTTGCTTTCATTTTGGTGCTGATATTTCCGCTCGTTGCAGGTGCTCACCGCGTGCTCCTAAATCCATAAGAAGCGTGATTATTTCCCGTGATTTATCAAGCAAGATTACAAACCAAGCACTCCATACTTCACAGAGCCATGGCAGCATTAGTACTTCACGGCAAAGATTCTCAGATGACTTGGTCAATCTTGCTTATATTCCTCAAGATGAATCCAGACACCCGCTACCCAACATTCATGAGGCTGACTCTTCAAGTGACAATTCTTCGGTGTTTAGTCATTCAGATGTATCAACTAGCACCGACAGCTCTCGAGAATCGAATAGCACTGATGAATTTACCGAGTTTTTCTTTGGTAACAATGGGTTTTCCAGGTCATCAGATTTAGACACCTCATCCTCCTCATCTTCCTCGTCTTCTCCCCTATACATGAAGCGTTCTCCTCTTTCCAATTCCAAGAGGTACGCTTCAGCCCTTCCTGAACATAATGTTCTGCAGACTGACAACGGCAAAGCACACAATGAGCCTTGTGGTGTCACATTTTTGAATTCTAACAGTAGTAGTCAAGTTAGGAATGTACGAGTAGTAAATATTAGTGGTAGTGAGATTGACGCCAAAAGATTAGGAATGGCTAACCCCTTGGATAACGGTAAATCAGGTGTACATCTAAGACGATCATCAAGAAGAAAAGCAGATTAAGTATTTTCTCATTATAGTTGACGAATGGCTAGTGTGCCTTTCCCTCACGGTCGTCTAATCATTTCGAGGAAATGTTTCTGGAGATATTGTATGTATGTATGTTTTACTATTGCCTTTGTAATTTAATGAGAGGATACAGTGAAAAATGAAATTTTGGGCACATTTCTGAATGCTAATTTTCGTCTTTCGCACACAGATTGAGGTTGTCGACTATAATAGTCTTATTTGACCTTTGCGATTACAATAATTTAGGGTTGAATTTAATGAGCAAATGTCTTCTATTAAAGGTTCCCCCTCCATGTTCAACGATGTTGTGGGTCGGATACTTATCCCTTTCCCTTATAGTATCAACTATCAACCATGTTTTTCTTCGTAGGCGTCATCGTCCTTTAGTTATGGTTTTGTTTTTATTATCAAAGCAGTTGGGCTCACATATCTTGACTATACACGCCCCACGCCTCGTTTCATCTTCTTTGTGCTGTTCTTAGCTGTGCAAGTGCTCAAGTAATATCATGTAGGTTTGTTCATCTGTACGATGCATGTAGTTGTGCATCATGTATTTGCTTTGCGACCTCTTGGATTTGGGTTTGGAGTTTGATCATCGTACCACTTACAGATAGACTTTGGTTGATTGCCTGATCGAGTAAATGACCGACCTCTATAAGCTGATTATAGACTTGAGTTAGACTTCAGAATAACATAAAACTTGAATTGACCCGCAATTTGATCGAATCTTGTTTTACCCGTTAACCAACACCTAATGATCCAACCTGATATCACCCAAAATGACTTTAAGTTATAATTGCACCTGATTTTGCACATCTACTACGGAGTACCTGTACTAACACGAGTTGAAGTGACGTGAACGACCCTATCCGTGGTGGCCTACACATCACCCACAGGCTACACGCTTAGTGGTTAACTCAAACACGAAATAACGACCCAATTAAAAATGCATAAATATCCAAAATAACTCGACCCGACTCAGACAATGTGATTGCCAAATCTACGTACAAGTGTACACAAAATGAAATGAGAAAAACCCTACAAAAAAAGCCACACAGACCTGCAGTCAAAAATGTCCCCTACGCCACTTGGGCCAACAAGGACATATCAGCAACGTCTTGCAATACTCATCCATTGAATTCAATTAATCTTAACCCCACAATACCATAAACAAACACTAAACAACTATAACTAGAACAGTCTGTCTTGCTTGTGACCTCTCACATCCTCCTCCCACTTGCAAACTTGTCACACGTTACAAGCTTGTGACGGATTTAGCCCATCACAAATGAGAATGTGAGATACCTAAAGTACAAATTTCCATTTGTAGTGCGTCACAAACTTGTGACGTTTCGCAATATGTTTTGAATAATGAGAATTATAGAAGGTGGGTTTTGAGATGTTAGAAATATCTTTTCGTCACAAGTAAGTATAACCGTACCTAAAATAATCGGACTTATAAAAATTTGGTATGGATTAGATGCAAATGTTGTCTTATGATTGCATATGATAAAACCCACCCCCTCCATGCTTTCATATTCTATGTATGGACCAACAAAATAAAAAATTTTGTGCACATGTACTTTCTTTCATGTTCTTTTCTATCTTTCACTGGGTGTGCCCACTTCAATTTATGATAACACAAATTCTCATTTACGATGGACATATCCGTCGCAAGTGCTGGCGACAGATCCAGTATTACCCATATGGGTATATAAGACAAAAGCAGAGTGTCAGGAAGTACCAAACTTTTTTTTTTTTGAGCACATAGCGTGGCTCACCTTGCTCCATAGAATTATACTACAAGGGTTTGGGTCGAGTTAGTGCCGGATGCTTGAGTCTCGGTTTTTAATCTATGAAGTTCTATTCAGGTATTTAATCATTCAAAGTAGCTGGCTGAGTGGCCTAATTTCAGTAGAACATCAACAACAAAATAGTTACTCCACCCAACTTAAACAGTGCACCGTCCAAAGTTGAAGTCCAACATTTGCCAACTTTTTATGATCACTGTTGTTTGAATATAATAAACTTTAAGGTCAAGTAAATAAGCAACACATAATAACAATGGCATAATCAAAGCCGCAATTAAGGACGTTTTTTGTCCAACTATGGAATCAAAAGCACCAACATTACCTTGTTAAACAATCCAAATTCGCATCCTATTTCTTTTGTTTGTGTTAGGATTTCTGTGGCTCTTTTAGTCTTTACCCTTTTCAGTTTTGGCACATTGTCTTTCAAATACTCCCTTCTATTCTATATTTTTTTTCTTTTTTATTTTCTACAAGAAATAAGAAACTGGATTTGGACTACATAAAACCCACTGCCTCACATATTATTTAATTTGAACCACTCATATCATCCTAAAAAAAGAAATAGGGAAGAAAACCCGAATAACCGAATAAAGAAATAGGGAAGAAAATGTAGAGTATGAGAGTTTTTATTCTTCGGTTGGTCTTGCTTTAGACGGGTCATTTTGATTTGAAGTAAAAAGACGAGATTTTATAATTATTTTACAACTAAATGTGACCACTATTGAAAAACAAGTTATTATAAGCTGTAACACTAGTTGTACCATTGTGGTAACATTTAACCATACAAAATGGTTACATATGTCTATTTGAAACTTTAGACAAAATGTGTATATGTGAGAACTTTCAACAAACAAGGGTTTAGACATATTGAAATACGAACGGTGTATATAGTATCACAAATCTGTATAGTGTCAATCAAATGGTAAAATGATTACCAGAGTTATCTACAGTATTTGGCAACATACAATGGATAGTTACGCCACTAGGACGTAGAAAAGAAAGGTAGAATGCATGACAATCGAATGCGCCTCCATTGGATAAAAAGTCTCCTACATACTTGGCACGCCAAATAACAAAAGTCTTAACAATTCAAAAAGTGTAACCGGCAAACACTTCCCCTCAACCAATTTCCGACCAATAAAACCGTCCCAATATCTCATATAATAACTATCCGTCTTCAGTAGTGAAGAGGTTTTACCTTTGAACATGTCCGATACGCATTATGTTGTTACAATTTGAAGACATGAGGTACTAAGTACCATACTTAGAAACTAAAGATCCCTCACAAGGTTACTTGATTCACGTGCTTTAAAGGAGAAGGCATCTTATTAACCAGAATATAAAATATAAAAGTAGAGCTTATAAATACATAAGGGAAGTTACCAAAAGAGGCAAAACCATTAATAAATTAATGTTCCTAAATTGAACCTTTAAAAACCGATCCCACACATTACAGATTACACATACATCATATCATGCACCCCATCCACATAATATTATAATATTATTCCACACACTAAAATACAAATGCTTCTTGAGATGTGTAAACTAATTGTGTATCTAAGGATGGGAATTGGGATAGGAATGGTTTATGGGGTCATCTCCATCATCTATTGCTGTCCCATCTCCCTTTTTTTTTTTATCCAAAATAACTCTTGTAATCTTATACACAAATTCACGTCGTCTACGGACACTATCCGTCTAAAATGTAAGTGAATAGTGTAAGTGGGTGGGAAATGGATACCCACGCTTACCCTCTCACTTGTATTTTATGAGAGGGGTGCTATCCATCTTCATCTTTTGACGGATAGTGTCCGTTTATAATGAGATGGATGGTGAAATCTTATAATACGGTTTTATGATAATTTCATTTAAGAAAATTGTTAGTTTTCTAATCTATTTTTCCTTGTATTTTGTTAGTTTGTTTAGTCATTCGACACAATTTTAAATGAGACTTGCTCAAAAGTATATATGACAATGCTTTGTGTACAGATTGTAGTCATTTGTAAAAATGTCACTCGTAAATTGTAATGATCATTTTCTATGTGTTAATATTTATATTTATACTTTCAAGAGATTTTATGTAAGGAAAAACAACAAATTCAAATAAAGAGTACTCCCTCCGTCCTGGTCATTTGTTGTCCTTTGGTTTTGGCACAAAGACCAAGGAAAGAGGAGGGAACCAATTGAATGTGAAAGTTCAAATTACTCATTAAATGCAATCCTAAAATAGAAAGGACAACAATTCATTGAGACACTCAAAAATGAAAAAGGACAACAAATGACCGGGACGGAGGGAGTATATTATTGTGGATTTGAAGATTTGTTGAATTCAACAAGTCTCTCGACCATGGTTTAAATATCGGCCATGATACCGAGTTATAAAAGTTTTAGAGTTCATTGCAACCGTATATTTTACAACATTTTGAAGCGATTTTGGTCACATTTAACAAGATTTTATGATGATAACCAATACCTTTTTATGACCCACAAATCTATGTTTCAAACGGTCTCAAGATAAGACGTACTCACACGCGATTTAATTAATATTAAAATACAAAAGGAAATGGGAGAAGTTTTAACTTAAAACCGTCTATAGTCAAACTACGGTGTTGGAGATTAAGCAAAAGAAACATGGAAGATCATTGTCAAGTGCAAGTGCGTTAAGAGGTGAAGGATATAAATTCTCATTTGTGACGGCACTATTCAATCATAAACTTGTGACCTCTCTCACAAGGACAAGTGGGGACGAGTGGAAGGGGAACTAGGAGAGGTAGGCAAATATTTCCAATTTGAAGAAATGAAGAAAAAGAAAGAAAAAAAAGGAGGCAAAGTAGAAAATAAACACAGAAGAAGAAACCAAAAAAAAGGAAAAGGAGAAAGACGTATCAATACAATGCCTGCAATTAAAGTTCTGGTATTTTCAACGACACATCAAATCAAAATTACCCAGAAATCTCTATCAAATTTAAAGCACATCTCTCAAAAACAAGACTTACTTGCATAAATCTAATATTTCAAACATCATATTAATAAAGTTCCCTGTTATTCTGATACACAAGACGAGTGACAGCTTCATTCGAACAGCCTAGTCTTGCTTGTGACGAAAAGTTACCCGTCCAAACAATGAAATTGAATGCTTCTTTTTAAAAGTTTTGATGAATATGAAAACACATTCGAAAAACTCGATCCTCTCTTTAGGTATCGTTTGGTTCATACAGAAATTGAAATCATGTGGTAATTTGTAAGACGCAGAGTCGCACATGGTTTTTTTTTACAGACGTAATTTTACAGTTTGCGTATGAGATTATCAAAATTTCGTACAAATTTGTGTTTTGGAAGAGATTGGCTGCACCCCCACAGGCAAAAAAACCCAACTAATATACGTGGACACGAGTCTAGTTATAAATAATAAGACTCGTGTATCAGTGTATCACCACCCGATAACATTATCTCATTAGGATTTCGGCAATGCGAGCGTCTAAGTAGTGCATGAGTGCACGATTATCAAGAGGAAGGAAAGAGTTATATACGTGAGAAAGCATGCGCAGAAAACACACAAGAATGATAATATTTTACTGTACCTACCCATTTACACTGTACAGTGTACACACCTCTTTCCCTTTCTTCAACGCACTGCAATTCCTGTATACATACCGTATTTTCTACGTCACAACCCCACAAACAGCTCCTCATGCAGGCTATGAATATACAAAAGTGTCCTTATGTTATAAAAATAAGACCGTCTTACACAATAATTACTGAGTCCTAATATCAACATGAACTTCAAGAAATAAAAACAGACATTCAAATATCCTAACAAAATACAGTTTCATGGCCTCAATCCAAATAACTAGGGTTTCCAAACATTAATTAATCAACAAACTACACATAAATCCGTGATTAATTAATTAATTAATTAAACTAAACACACTCTTCTAGCACACTAATCCATACTCATTAAATCTTTAACTACAACAATCAATTAATTAAAAAACACACTAACCTAATCTCGATCATGTAAAACCGTCCTACACAAGTATTTGTGAAAACTCAATAACGCGGTTGCTGCTGCGATTGCGGTCTACTACTCCCACCACCACCCCCCGAAACAGTTGGGCCCCACATAACCTCATGCTGTCCACCACCGCTATACAAACTTACCTGGGACCCACCTTCACCTACACCGTCACCGTCACCGTCAGTAACTGTAACCCTATCCCTATCACCGTCACCCTCAAGAGGCAGCCTACAATAACTAGGGTTATTAAACGACGTCGCAACAACATACACGACCCCACAACAAACCAACGGCCCCACCACTTTTCCACCAACAATCTGCCCTTGTGGTCCCGCCAACGATATCGTAAACGCCCCTATACCACAATTACTTCCAAACGACATCGTTTTACCCTCCACCAAGCACGCTTGTAACGACAACAAGTCAAACCTCCCATGAAACGTCACCGTTCCGCCTTGTACACCAGTGCTCGGTTGCTTGAGCGTCACGTTTTCCACCACCCCCGTCGCATTCAACACGCATAGACCGACGTTACGGCGACGAGTGAACCGAGTCAGCGAGTCAACCAGGTCAGACCCGGAAGGAATTTCAAGAATGTAAGGCGACATGGAAGTACTCGGGTCGGGTTCTCGGGTAATGATGACAGCGGGTTTAGGTCTGTTCTTTGAACCGGGTGGTCTGCCACGTGGACGACGGGAATGAGATAATTCTATTGTTCCTCCGGCGCCGTCTTCACTGCTAGTTGTTGGAGTAGGGGTAGTTTTGGGTTTTTTGGAAGGTTTGACAGGGGTAATTTCGGTAGTTTGGAATTGTTGCTGTGGGTGGTGAGGGTAGGGATGTGGAGGGAGGAAGTGATGTGGTGGAGAGAGGAACTTAGGGTGGGATTGGAAGTTTGGGAATATGTGAGGGGAAGAAGTGGATTGTGGTGTGGAATTAGAGATGTCATCTTGCTGTTCATGGTTGTCTTCATCTTGATATTCACCTTTCATCATTATTTATCTATCTATTAATATCTATGGGGGAGATTATAATATTGAGAGGAAATTGAAAGGATATTTTAAATGGAGGTGTAATGATATTTTAATACGGAGGAGAGGATACTAATATTAAAAATATTATGGAGGGAGGGAAGAGATAGAGAGGGGCAGGGAAATAATTATATAAGGAGGGAAAAGGGGGAGGTGGGCGGGGCGTAGAAGGGAAGGAAAAAAAGAAGTTGAGGAGCCGCAGTTTTAGAGAGAGATAGAGAAAGGGTAGGGTAGAGTAGGGTAGGATAGGGTCTAGAAGGAGGAGCGAAGATTGGAATTGGAAGTACGATTAGGATGATTACGGACTCCGTTTATACAGAGATGACAATACTGAGATGTGAACGGTTTTCAATTGGTTTATCGATAGAATTTTGGTTGTATCCTAATAGTGTACCCGTGTAGGACCATCATGCAAAAATATGCAATATTCAACTCAATTTCTCGATTACATTTTAGTGTTAGAACTGTTTAGTGACGTATTTTTAACTATTTTAATTAATTAAAATAGTTTATTTGATTATAATTTCAGGTACCTTACTTTTTTTATACGCGTTTAAAAGTAGCTTATTTAACTAAATAAACTACTTCAAATGAAACTCTACCTAGAGTAATATTTGAGATTTTAGGTACCTGATTTGATTTTATGTTCCTTTTTTACCCCTTAAATTTATACTATTAAAAAAACTATCTTTTTACGTCATTTCATCAAAATAAGTTCAGTTAGTTTGCCAAAAATTTCTTTATATAATCAATTACCTTATCAACTCCTAATTTTCAGCTGCCTTTATCAGTTATTTTTTCAGGTTTCAATTATCTTTTCAGGTTTCAGCTACATTTTCACTTAATTTTTACCAAACATAGCCTTAGTAGGAGAGTAAGGATCTTCTCTATTTCTTAAGGAAATGAAGGCTCATTACCTTTTAGTGGTCTGGATATAATTCGGGATAGATCGGATAGTTGTAAATATATTTGATTAGCAAAAGGTAAATGAATGAGATGAGATATTTAATATAATATGGATGTATTTGAGAAGAAATAGTGGAAAAAAAAAAAAGAAGAGGATCCAAATTGGTCGTGGGAGGGGTGATCATGAGAAAAAATAATTTGCAAAGAGGTGGGATTCGACTAGATCGTAACTCGTTTTAGACAACTCATAACATGACCTCTTTTAGTAATGTCATGAGCAATCCTATGAAGATGCCTAGGGCAATGACTAATAGAGAAATAGTAAACACGAGACAATTAAATCCGAAATAGTAGAAAGTATTGGCTTGACTTCTTGGTTCATATCGCTCAATCCGCCAATTTGAAGAGCCAAATTCAGACAATCCATAGTAATAACATCAATTTCCATAGTAATAACATCAATTTGTCTGTAGCGCAGAGTGATAGCTTCGTTAAGAGCATGATTCAGTGCGTGAGCTTCTGCTTGAAATGCGGATTCAGCCCAGAATTTACACTTACCAATGAAATTAAGGTCAACCTCGTGCTCGGCTTGACTCAACTCGTTATCACCCCTATAGTAATGAATAAATTAAAGTCGATTGTATCTCGCTAATTTGATACAGTATTACGGTTCCACTACGTTTTACAATGCTAACACAGAACAATGCATAAGCGTCAAATGTTGAGCTAGAAATGATAAGACATTGTTAGGTTCTGATGATGGTAATCGCTATATTGACCTTTTAATAACGAATTAATTTTCTCCATGTTATTAAAAAAATACAGAGTAATATTTACTAGACATTTTGGTGTTGGCTTCGGCCTTTTGGTTCAGGCTTGCATTTTGTATAGAGTATTCGATACTTGAGTTCAATTTAAGGTTTGAATCTATCTAAACCTATGTTCAATCTCGAAAATGCGGTGGTGTAAGACCTTAATTGTTAGGCTTTTGCCGCTCTTATAATCCATCGGTATAGTATGTATTCATGTATCGCTTGTGTCTACATTCTCGACAGCACCCTCTTTTTCAAGAGGATTCGCAGCATGTCAATTGTGAAGCCGTGGTAAAGTTCTTCACAATGAGTTGATGTAGAAAACAGTGAAACCAAAAGAAAATGAAATTGCTTACGTGCGACCAATGAACTTGGGCTGCTAAATCACAAAGAACGTTCAATCATCAAGTTGAAGGCTGGCCCAGCTCAGATGAGATTGGCATATTAAGACTTGATACACAATAGTCAAAACACTATTAGAGTATTAGCCATATATGATATCGCAACTTAATCTCAATAATCAACCATCTAATCCTTTACCCTCCCCAGATATTTCCATTTTTGGCACCAGTAAATTTGCTCCAGATTTCTACCAGTGGGTCCCATTACGGAAGCTTGTAGACAGAGAAATCCAAAATTTCCCAAATATAGCTTGAATTATCTATAAGACTAACCCGTGGTATCGATGGTCAATTTAAGCTAGCTTAACTGATAAAGATATAATCATTGTTAGTGGTACTTGTGATTTGCATTTTGGCTACGATTAACATTGAGGGTTGTCATTCCGACTGTTTACATTAAGATAAAGACGATAAATGCGATTATTTTAATTACTTGCCATAATTGTTAAATGTCATAGCAATCATAGAAACTTTGGTATTAAGTACCTCATATATGTTTATGCTTTATTGTAATTGCCATACAAAGAAACTGATGAGATGCCATCTTCTATTTTTCTCGGATTTTTCATTTGGGCTGCTTTCCTTCATTGCCAATTGTCAAAAAAACAACAACGCATAACGGAGTGATTCAGATGCAGATATCAGCTATCTCAACTGATTACTCATTTATTGTTGATAGTAATACTCAGGATTTGTTTCAAAACTTTCGACAGTGAAAATAACTGTTGTGGCATCACCAAAAGAGGAGGAAAAAAAAAAAAAAAAAAAAGCAAGTTGGATAGGGCAACTACTAAGAGGGGGTCCAAGCTTTTTATGAAGGCAAGAATAGACTTTGATGTGCTTTAAAGACACCCCAATTGCCATTTAAAAGCATTATGCACCTTTCTAACAGGATGTTACATCGTTTACAGTAATACTTTGATAACAAGAATGGCATCAGATTTATGCCCAATTTGGATCAAGGTAAACTACTTTTACTACGGTATGTTGGCCCAAAAGAGTAAAAGTGAATGTTTTAAGGCTTATGGAGGAAGAAACGAGTGCAATACTTTAAGCACAAGGTCACAAGGATACAATTTGAAGATCATATTACTATAGGAGTATTAAATTGGGTAGTGACACGGTATCACGGCTTGTTTGAAGATTACCACAACATCATTTTTGAGATGATAAACCACCAAATTTTGATTCATAACCGTAAATAAGACTAAAGACGGTATTCAATAACATGCGTTGACGCCTCCAACATTATACTTGATACTTCCTAGACAGATTGAGAATGCCTAGATGCTTTCCTCCAGGATAGAAGGTTTCACAATCTAGTCTTTGAGAGTTTGAGTCCAAAACTTCTACTAGAAAATAAATTAACAAATGTACTTTTGGAGTCTTATAACAAGTTATTTTTCACAAAAAAAGTTGCCGGTTCTGGATATGGGGTGAAATTTGCCAATAAAAAAGGCAGCAGGCACCATAATGCGGGGAAGTGAACAGCAAAAGGGAGAGGATCAGAGGGTGTTGCATTGTTGATTATCGAACATTTAAAAGGCAGTGCTTCATAATCGAGCAACATAAGAATTCGCTTGGGTAACGTACCTTACCCAACGATATGGATTATAGGTCTTTGATTTATTTGCAATCTGCAGATATTTAACCTGCAAAGGGCCCTTCAATGTCAGATGAAAGGGGTGTGGGTATCAACAAGAGTAAAGCCAACTAGGGAAAGGGAAGACATATGTCTCCCAAACAAGGTCATTACTCATATTCGGCCATTATTATGCGCAAAAAGGCTCGAAGGAGACAATATCATGATAACATGGTCACTAGACCTATTCAAGTAATGCGACTGTGGTTTCTTACTTCACACTTTGTGGTTTCTTTACTTAATTGGTATATGGATAGAGCTTTCAGTTAGATGGGTTGACCAAACACTATGTTAAGAAAAGAACGTCTCTTAGGAAACTAACTGTAATACTCCGTATGTAATAAGCTATAAACAGACAGAATAGCTTAATTATGTAATACGAAGTATCAAGTAATTGCAATTCAACGTCTAAGTTTCCACATGAGTGGTCAAGATCCAGGAAAGAACACGTAGAGAGGTGGAAGCGTATATGCAGGGTCATATGCAGGATAGCCAAAGAAGGCTTGTTGCCACTAGAAACATGGCTAAAACCTACAGTGAACTTTCAGACATTATTAGACAAGCTTTAAAGCAAAGCTCAAACACACAGGAGATATACCTGAAGCTTCGAAGCATTGAACATAGGTATTGTAAAGTTCATTGTAACGGGTCCAGCTTCCTTAGTGAGATTCCCTGATGCATAAAATCTCATAATACTTGGCTTCAATTTCCAATACAAGGAACCAAAACTCCCTAAATATTGTTTGTTTACATCGATGAAGTAACTCAAGAGAAGAGTTCCTACCGTGTGATTCCTGTGAAAATGTGAGTTTTGCTCTTAAAGTATGTTCAGCTCCACCTACTATCTGTTAAAACTTGTGTAATCAGCAATAGTCAAAATCTAGAACAAACACCTGTCCAGATATTAGAGGACTCCTAAACTGCAGCTAATAAAGTCTTTAGCTACTTGAGGGAATTAAGGCAACAACACATCACCTTCTTTAAACTCCATTCAAGTCTCTTGTTAGCTTCCTTGAAATCAGTTGTCTGTCCAACAGCACCTGGTTCCAACTCGAAGCTAACTCTGGGAAATTATCAAAACGGGCAAGAATTGAGGAATATCCACACAAAAAAGACACAATAAACACATCCCGAAGTGTAAGGAACCACAAAATAGTTATTCCTAACCTGTCTTGTCAGTTATCAGTTATCAGTTATCAGTTATCACAGTTTATTTCAGAGCAGCATAGTGCAGTATATACCAACTAAACTTACGAAAATACAGGATTAAATATAAATGAAGATGCACAAGCATCCAGCGTTATATACTGTCAAGTGTCAACATATCAATGTGTTACCTTGAAGTGTAAGTTGGCAATGCCATTTGAACAACAATAGTGTTGGCAGTAGCACTTGCTGCAAATTCAGCACGTATTTTGAGGATCACTTCAGCCTATATAGCAAGAAAGAGCATAACTCAGGTGAACTTTTTTTTATTAAAAAAAAAAAACATCACTCTTTCAAAGTAAGCTACAGCAGATCCTTATAAAGCACAAGTGATAATTCAGCCGAGAAATAAAGCCAATCCTTTAAAGGTCGAAAACTCGGAAGGGATTGAGTGAAAGCTATATAAATGCAAGAACATAAGACTGCAAGTATCAGCTCAGCCAAATATTAAAAACAAATTGAAACGTAATCTTAATGTGTATGAAGGCCACTAAGTAGTCAAATATTGAACGTGATTTGTTATGCCTGTTAGACACTACCAATTAGACAACAAGAGAAGAAGATAGCTTCAAAATTATCCTACCAAGTGAAAACAAAAGAATTACTATAAAGTCTATAATTCAGACAAATCTTTCATCTACTTCCCAAGGAAAATATAATGATGAAATCTTACGAACATATTAGTTGCCTTTCCCCATGATGTGATAAAGAAATAAAAAAGTTAAGCAAACATTTTTAGAAAATCTTTCAAACACTATCAGATTCACCTCCAAATTTGAAAGTAAAACACTTCAACCAATATGTCAGTATTCAAGATATCATCAATAACATACAGGAATTTGTAGAACACTTCAACCAATACACCTAGCAATCTACAATAACTTCCACTGTTAAAACTACAACTTGGTTGACTTCTTGGGGAGCTAGTCCACACAATCTATTCTTACCAGGACACACCAACTTAAACAGAAATTGTTTAATAAACAATACTAACATACAAAACGTAGGAAGGCAATTGTCTCAACTCTCAAGGAACCAAGGGAATATTATATAAATATCATACACCACCTTAAGTGCTCCAGCTTCTTCAATCAGAGCAGTAATACGAAAAGGAGGTTTGAACTCCTGTGTCATGCGATAGTTCATCACTGGGAACTCACCATCTGGAGGTACCTATAAGTTAAACAGGACAACAATGGCATCCACGTTACATGGGATACAAAATCAAACATGAATTCTAACAAATGGCTCGAATTCTTTAGAATGCACTAACCAAGCTTAGAGTTCTGTCTAAGTCAAAGTTATCAAGATGCACAGATTCATGAAAATTACAATCATCAAGTATCACCACACCAGATCCAGAGCTACTATAGCCTGACACAAAGTTAAAAGGAGGTATCAACCTGCTGTTAGAGAAAACAGTAACTACAAAGAACCAGGCGATTAAACATAAAACTACTAACACACTACCAAAAGCGGAACTTCCGTCTCTTCCAATAGTCACATCCTCATTCAGAGCTAATTTTATTTCTGGATTACCGGTAAGGTAACTCTTCATCTGAATTGTTCCATCAATTTCTGATGTTAAAATATATCCCTGTGAAGCACAAGTCGCAGAGATTAAATCAACATTAAGCACTGACAAAAAATAGGAAAAAAAATGTGTTAAAGACTTGAAGGCATACGCACGCAAGGAAATACAAAAGTTCAGCAAACCAGATAAAATAACGTCGAATACAAATCATATTCAGAGAAGAGAGTTCTTACACTGGAACTAAAGGTGACACTTATCTTCTCAATAATGTCAACAAAGATCTCTTCTCTCTTTCTACCTCCAGGCTCATTTGCCACTACAGACTTTGTTACTGCAGTTCCTGGCATTCTTTTGTTCCCTTGCTGCATGCACCCATATGATATCAACCAAAAGCAGGAAGTATGCAATTGACGAGCAACTAAGAGAAAGATGGTGCCATTTAAAAAAATATATAAAATAAAGAGATGTGGTTCATTCCCTACCATGAACATAGCAGCAGGGCCCAGGGCAGGCATACGTGCAGCATCAACCACAATTGGCTCATTGAATACATATGACTTCAACACCTCTGTAGATGTTGCTTGCGTATAACCAAAATCCTACATAGTGAGGAAAAGTCAGGGGAAATAACAGAGCCCATCATACTTGGGAAGTCTTATCCTATATCTGCGGTTCCAAACAACAGTAGAGAGGCCACTTATACAAAATCAATTGGATAATGCATAGTGTGCATACACACTGAGATGACACAAGAACATAAGTTATATTTTGATTATTTGATATCTTCAGCGATTGTTCGCAGGGATCAATAGCACAAAAATGTGAAAGTGAAGCATGAATCATTTATCTAAGAAAAACTCACAATCATTTCATCAAGCAACTCATAAACTAGCACAAAGTTTCGTCTTAGAGACTCTTCACTCAGAATTCCAAGATAATCCTTTATAACACGAGATATCCGCTGGAGGAGCTCCAGTAGCAGCGAAGGTGATACATTAGCTCTTGTGGTTGCAACAAAAAATAGTCCAACAATCTTCAAATGAAAATAGTTCACTCCATCAACATTCTGTTGATAAAAAACCCCAGTATAAGAGTCAAATTTGTATAGGAATAGTACATTAAAAAGTAACTAAATGTAATGTTATGCCAAAATTTCTGAACATCAGAATAGCAATCACATAGAAACAAAGTATGGTCAATCAAGTTGTCTAAAAAAATGTCAACCAACTGACCAAGTCTTTTTAATAGCTGAATAACTATGAAGCAGACGGTGAATGAGAGACATATAAAGACTAAAACGTCATGACCAGTTGAGCACCAATATTTATCCCTTTTTTTCTAGCTTTAACGTTCATATACAGGAAAGAACAAATTAAAATAAACTCAACCTATGAAATGGCATGTTGCATGTTGAAAACACTCATTTATTTCACAACAGAAACAGCCAAAGTGCAGCAGCCCTGAAAAGTATAGATATGTATATACAGTAGCTTGATAGTTATATACTTACATACAGCAAAAATACTTCAATAACCTATGCATGTTGATCCTCAAGCAAACTCTACAGAGGTCAGAAAGCAGAATTAATGATGGAATTTACCTACCATGGACAATTACATCCCATTCTTACTACACAAACACCAAAGGTCATCGGTCGAATGTCACAAGTCTCATAAATTGATACGAATATCGATCACTGTTCGTAAACGGATGATTTTAGTTGAGATACAAAAAAAAGAAGCCTGAAATTAAATGTATGGCTCTAAAAAAAACTAATCATACATGACAGTTGACGTCCTCTTTCTTATACCAATTACATCACGTACTAATGTTGTTTTCTTACAAAAATGAAAGTGACAATGATGATAAATGACGTACAAAAGGAGTAGGAAAATAAAAAACGGGCAAAAGAATACCTACAAAGACAGGAGGTGCCTCCTCTTCTCCGTCCTCCTTCCAGAACTTCACCTTACGGAAAAATACCTCAGTAGTCCCCTTTGGGACATCTCCTCGATCTGTGTCAGCAAAAGGACGGATCATTAATGTCTGTTTGACTGTTTGTAAAAAAGCTCGAAAGCCATCGCTACATAGGAGAACTACCCCACAAACTCAGTCCAAATCAAATTTTATATAGAAGTACATAGAAAAAATTGCCAAAGAAAGTTTCCACATGGTTCCCTATACATTTCAAATTGTACTAAGCAATAAGCATCAAAACCATCCCACTCGTACTCTTCGCACATAGGCGGATCCATGGGTTGGCATACAGGGTCCTGGACAACTTAAAACAATATTTTCTGTTGTATTTTGCTCATTTTCAAAAAAAAAAAAAAAAAAAAAAAAAA
>VHZZ01001798.1:110887-121830 GCA_009801015.1 Silene noctiflora | reverse complement strand
TGTTTGCATGCATATGATTCATTTTAATTTTATGACTAAATTAAATATTTACATATTCTGAATATGTGATATCTTGAGAGTCGAGATTTCCTTCACTCCTATCACCACTTCCTACACATTTTTCTATGTAATTCTCTCTAAATAATATTAGTTATTTTAGTTTAGCTTAGATTAGTTTAGATTAGTATTTCCTTTTAAGCATTCCTTTATCATATTCCATTTCCAATTCACGTTTATTCAAGTTATTGTTCTTCAATTTCTTTTCCTTTATGTTTTACATTCCAATTACGGTAATCCTTTTTAGTTTACATTTTATTTATGTTATTTATTTTATAGTTTACATGTCATTTACAAGTTTCATTTTACATTATAGTTTTATATTATGTTTGCACTTTCATTTTCATTTAGCATTTTCAATTGTTATCATTTCCTTAACATGAGTAACTAGATTCCTAGTCTAGGGATTAGGGGAGTCATGTTAAATTAATAATTTAATCACGTTGACAAATTAGTTAATTACTTACCATTTCTACACATGCTTGATTTGTAATATCAATCTTAGTTTTTTGATCACATTCTAGGATTAAATATGTTATAAAATCTATAAGACGAGAGGCACGGATTTGTATTAGAACTAGAATGTTGTAGTAGATCGACCTAACTAATAGTGAAGGCTTGTTAGGACCTGATTTAAGGCCGCTGTTAAAAGTAAAAGCTGGGTGTCGTTAGGCCTAGATGATAATTTGTGTCTATTAGTTTAACAACTATTTAAATCATCGATTTTCATGTATGAACTGAACTTCCTAGACGACTTTTATTTTATTGTTTTCTTTTATATTTTTACTCTGCATTTACCAATCAATCAACCAAATCTCATAACTTGTGACTAACCAAGGTAAAATTCTAACTATCACAACTAACTAGCAACCACCGCGCTCTCCGTGGATTCGACCCCTAAATACTACATTTATTTGTTGTTGCTAGGAAATTTATTTTTGATAGGGTTGCGACACCTCGTCATATAGCAAGACAATCTAGAACGCCTCCTTTACAAAGTCATCACCTAGTATAGTATCAATCAATCAATCAACTGCTTAACAATGGTAATATCCTAAAACCCCCAAATTAACCCAATTAGGGTTAACATACAAAAGACCAAAAGGATGAATTATAAAGATAAAGAACTTACTGATTGCGATCTACGCGAAAACGATGCAAAAGCCCCAAAAGATGAACCCTAGCCTTCGATTGATTAGGAGAAATGAAGAAGCAGTAGCGTTGTTCTTTTTTTTTGTCAAAAGTGCTTTAGAAACTTATTATGAAATGTTTTAAGTTGATAATATGATAATTATATGCTTCTCGATTTATCTTAATCAAGCCACGGAAAAACTCGTAACGGACCGGACGCTCGGTCGAGTACACGACATTCGACCGAATCAGATGCACTCGACCGAGTCAGCTGCACTCGATCGAGTTCCCACGCACTCGCTAGAGTTCTCAACAACCAGAAGCCTGATAGAGCCAACACACCACCTACTCGGTCGAGTACCCCGTACTCGACCGAGTAGCCTAAGACCAGAAATCTCATGTATTACATGGCCTCTTTCGCACGCAAAAATCCATCCTATAAAATGAAATCATTACAATAGAAAAGTTATTGCTAGCATTAAGAAAAGGTTATTATACGAAATAAATCATCTTACAAAAAACATCCTTAAGTTAATAACTATAAATGTTTGAAACTTACACATAATTCCTTATCGTTCGGCTTAATCCAAACCCTTGTACCACGGTCGGTGATTTTGGAATGCGTGTCAAGAAAGAGTTTCGGTGCCGTGGTCATCTTATCCTTATCCTTCTTCTTCTCTCCCTCTAAATGAACAAAATTAAACATGCATATAAGAAACTTTGAATAAACGGTCTTAAGTTACTAAGCATATAAGAAACTTTTAAAATAATACAAGTATATGTAAACTTACACCCAAAACACGATCATTAACTGATCGTGATCCCCCGTAATGACAAGGCTCGGCCACCATCTTTCTTTCCTCCCCTTTTGTTGATTTATCTTTGGATAGACTTTGCTTGAAATTCGAGGGTTTCACGATGCTTCATGAGGCCCTCATATGAACCACCTTCAATTTTAAATCATGTTATTAAAAAAATATAAAATCGTATTAAATTATATATAACTAAATACAAGTGACAAAACTAATTAAATACCTTTCATATGTTCCGGATCCTTCCTTCTTTTGGAAACTATATAGATGTTGTCCCGATATCGTTGTAGCTTTGACGGACGACATACTCAAATCCATCCCACCAAGCAAAAGATTTCTACAAAAAAAATATTAAGTATTAGTAACAAAAACAACATTAAGTATTAGTAAAAAAAAAAGTGTTGTGACTACTTTGTATTAAGTATTAAAATTCTATCAATAAATAATATAAAAAAAACATAGCCGAAAGATATTAAACCATTGTTCTTTTTGCTCAGCACTAGCGTTAGTCCAACAAGTAAGAACATGACCTATCATCTTCTGCTTTGTACTAGCAGAAACTCCTCGTACAACAACTTGATATTTAAACCTGAAATACAATGTGTTAATTAGAAGTATGCATTTATTACTAACAAAAAAATGAATAATTATAAAATAACAAAGAATAACACTTACAATAATCCCACCAGATCAAGTATCATCCTTCCTTCCTCGGTGTACTGGATATCGTGTCCCGGGTCTGATGACTCCTCATCGTCAGCCTCCATTGTCGCCTCAAATTCAATCTCCTCCTCCTCACGCTCGGGCGTCGATGTACTAAGGCGACTACTACAGCCGCCTTGCTACCTACCTCTACCACCTCGACCTTCTCCCATCTAAAATCACACAAATGAAATTATTAGAAAGTGTTAAATAAAAACATAAAACATATTAATAATATAAAAGTGACATGTGCATAACTATAACATATTATAGAACTATACCAAATTAATCATCATCCCTATCCTCATCGTCTTCTTGACCATCACCATCACCATCACCATCACCATCACCACCACCACCACCACCACCATCATCATCATTATCACTATCATCACCGTCATCATCATCCACCCTAGCTTCCTCTTCCTCCCATACCTCTTTCAACTCAATATTAGTCTCATAATCCTCCTCCACTTCCAACTCTTCACACTCTTCATTCTCATTCTCGTAAATGATTTCATCTATTGGAGACAATATTGTTCCATTTGATACTATTTCTTCTTGAAAAAAAGTTGTATCAATTTGTGATCGTGCCTTTGTCTTAAATATTGCCCACCATGTCTTACTATTTCTATAATTTTTCATGCTTGGATAATAAGCGAAATACACTTGATGAGCCTGATGTGCAAGTATAAATGGATCATTAGAGTATGTTCTATTACGATGCACTTCTACAAGTTTGTAACATTCATGTACTCTAATTCCAGCCACGGAATTATCCTTCCATTCACACTTGAATAAGACACTTTTATAAGAACGGTCAGGCCCATTATAACATATCTCAAAAATGTCCTCTATAATACCATAATATTCATGGTCATCGTAAAGGACCAAAGGCCAAACTTCTTATCAAATCATCTTGGATATTGAACTCAATTACATGGTTCTGAAACCATTTCGGAAATGCCACTTCATGTTTATCCCAAACATATCATCCTTACTCACATTAGAATGTTCCTTAAGGAAATCAGTCACAAACTTTGTTTCATATGACGCTAAGATCTCACAATTAGATAGAACGTATAGGTGAGCATGATTATATTCCTTGTCATCCAAATATCTTATTTCACCTTTTGATGAACAACCTTCATCATCATGAGTTTGGAAAAACTCGCGTAAACTTGTCTCAACTTCATCCGCTTTATCAACATTCAAGTTTCTTGCTTTGGTTTCTATATGTTTTTCAAAGTAGAGAGAGCAAAAATTTGCAATCTCTTCCATTAAATAGGCATTGCATATAGAACCTTCCACCCTAACTTTGTTACCAATCTTTTTCTTCACAAGATTAAGAAAGCTATATAAGATACATTGATGAGGTTAATGTTTAATAAAGTTAAAAATAGATTAGTTAATTATATAGAATTATAATAATTATTATAATTTCAAAAATAGTTAGAACTCTTACCTTTCAAAAGGATTCATCAATATATATGGACTAGTCCTCCAACTTTGGCTTCGTAGGGCAAATGGACCGGTAGATGCTCCATGGAGTTAAAAAATGAAGGAGGAAAGATAATTTCAAGCTTACACATTATTTGTGGTATTTTCTCTTCTAGATGAATCATGTCATCAACACATATTGAGGAGGAACATAAAGCTCGGAAAAATTGACTAATCTCAACAATTGCATTCCACATGGTAGTCGAGAAAATATGTTTCAAAGCAATGGGTAATAATCGCTCCATGAATACATGACAATCATGGCTTTTCAAGCCTTGTAACTTGAGCTTCTTAAGATCAACACATCGACTAAAATCTGATGCATATCCATCAGGAAACTTCAAATTTCTTAACCACCACATAATACCTTCCTTTGAGCTTTTTCAAGAGTATAAATGGCTTTTGGCTTGGACCCATCTTTGCGAATGTGTAATTTGGGATGATCGCAAAATAGCTTCAAGTCTTTTCTAGAAGCAATAGTTTCACATGTCTTGCCTTCAACATACATGATCATGTGAATTAGTTGCTCAAAAAAGTTCTTTTCTATGTGCATTACATCTAAATTGTGTCTGATTAAAATTATTTTCCAATACGGAAGGTCCCAAAAAATGCTTCTTTTAAACCAACTGTTCTTATTCTTTTTTAACTCTTTAAACTCTTCTTTGGTACCATCAATAGTAGATAGCAATTCACATATCAACTCCCATAAATCATCACCCGGAAGTCGGCCCGGGGCATTATCGAACACCTCTTTACCTCTTTTGAAAGATTTCTTATTCCACCTAAGTAGATTTCTTTCTAATAAGAAGCATCTATGACAATTAAACCAACTAATTTTCTTGCCACTGGGAAGCCAAAATGTTTTACTTTCTCCTATGCAACAAGGACATGCTTCTTGCTCCATGGTAGACCATCCAGATAGCATAACATAGGTGGGAAAATCAGTTATTGTCCATAAAACTGAAGCTTTAAGTTGAAAATTTTGCGTTTTGGATACATCATATGTTTCCACCCCAACTTCCCACAAATGTTTCAACTCTTCCACCAACGGTTGTAAATAAACATGCAAATAGCGTTTTGGATTTTTAGGCTCGGTAATAATTAGTGACAAGAAGATAAATTATCTTTTCATACATAACCATGGTGGTAAGTTGTATGGTGTGAGCATTACGGGCCAACAAGAGTAATCCCTACCAAACTGACCAAAAGGGTTAAATCCATCCATACACAAGCCAAGTCGCACATTGCGGGGTTCCTCGGCAAATTAAGGATAGATATGATCAAAACGCTTCCATTCTTCCCCAACACTTGGATGACACATCTTTCCCCAAGTACATGGATTTTATTTGTGCCATCTCATTTTTTCGGCAATTTTTTTGGTAGCATACATTCTTTGAAGTCTTGGATCGACAGGAAAGTAAATTAATGGGTTTAGAAGTATTGGTTTCTTACTCTTTTGACCCCTTTTATTACCTTTCTTGGCTTTTTTCCCTTTAAAAAAAATATCGCCCTCACTTATCTCATATCTATTCGTTTGACATTTTTTGCACTTGTCAAGGAAAACATCATCTTTCCAAAAAAACATACATCTTTCGGATCATGCATCAATCTTTTGATGCGGTAGCTGAAGACGTTTAACTACTTTTTTGGTGTTGTAGAAACTTCAGGTCATGACGTTATTATCGAGGATAGCGTCCTCAAGCAAAGAAGTAATACCATCAACGGCACTAAATGGCATATTAAACTCACATTTCAAGGTTACTATCTTAGAGGCTTGTAAAAATGACATTTTGCTCCCTTCATATAATGGTTGTTTCGAAGCTTTTAGCATGTCAAAAAAATTCTTTGCTTGTGGATTTGGCGGTACTTCTTCATTCAGTGCTAGATGGTCGTCATTATTGAAAATATTAGACCCAACGCATCAACAACCATATCTCTATACGCGTTCCCATCAATTTCCTGGACAAAACCCATTTGTATAGAGATGTTCTTGTACCTCAATGTCATGTAGGTATTTCATGCTTTTGCATTTGCTCCAAGGACACCTAAGTTTATTTCTGCCAAGTCATATTCATCTTGTTGTTTAACAAATTCAATAAACTTGGCAACACCCTTTATAAATCTAGCGGTAGGACGTCTCTTCTTATTATTTAACCTTCCTTCATACATCCATGAACTTTCCAATCTCTTCATTTTAATCTAAACAAAACCCCATAAAACAATTTTTAACAATAATATTACATCTAAAATTATACTAATTATTTTTAGCAATACTAACATTATATTAGTTATACTAATTATACTACCTCTAACTTACTACCTTAAACATTATTATTAAGAAACTAATACACACTGACTTAAACAATAATAACACTATACAATTAATTATGCCAATCAATAACATTAAAACTATCAAAATCTATCATACATTGTATATCATAACCCCAATTCATATAATAATAACAAATTATCAAAAACCCCCAATTTATATAAACCTTAACCCTCAATTTAACCCAAATTAAGTAACAATTAAAAGCATAACAACATCAATAAGGCTAACAACATCATCTTATACTAATTAGGACCACTAA
The DNA here is from genome assembly GCA_009801015.1 of Silene noctiflora. Lineage (NCBI taxonomy): Eukaryota > Viridiplantae > Streptophyta > Magnoliopsida > Caryophyllales > Caryophyllaceae > Silene > Silene noctiflora. The sequence continues at coordinate 115,037 of VHZZ01001798.1, read as the reverse complement.
TTGTACAATTAAAAGAAAATTATACACACTAATGTAAACAATAATAACACTATACCAAGTTATTACTAATTATGTCAATCAATAACACTAACATTATCAAAATCTATCATACATTCTACATCATAACCCCAATTCACATAATAATAACAAATTATCAAAAACCTCCAATTTATATAAACCCTAACCCCCAATTTATACAAACCCTAATTAACTAACAATTAGAAACATAATAGCATCAATATGTCTAACAACATTCTACTAAGGTAACTACAATCACTAAACATGCGAACAAAATAAAAATCAAACTAAAAATTGAAATTGGGAACAAAGTAAACAAACCTTGATTAAGTTGAATTAAGTGAAGAAGAAGAGAAATGTGGCGGTTGTAGCGGAAACCGGTGATGCTAGTGGTGGTGGTGGTGGAAACCGGGGGATGTAATGGTGGTGACGGGATCGGGTTGAGGTATGTTGTCGGGTTTTTTTTTTCTTTTTTTTTTATTTGGTAAAGTAATAGAATGGAGGAGAGGAACTCGTTATCTGTTTTGGTTAGGAACTTTGGCAACTGAAATTGACGACTGAATGACACAGTCGCCCGATTTTTCTTTTCAGTCGCCGATTTTATTGGATGTACGGAAATTGGTAGTCGCCAAATTGGCAACTGATAGTTGTCGCCTGTGTTTTTGTTCAGTCGCCAAATTGGCGGCGACTACCTGTAGCTGTCGCCTTTTTCCTGTCGCCCGATTTTGCTTTTCTTGTAGTGCGAATCCCCACTCCTCATCAGCTCTAGCCATTCTCTCAATCAAGTCATAAGTTTCTTTGTCATTCAAGTCATCAAATTTTCCTCTAGAAGCCATTGTGATAAAATCTTTATTATATGGAAGCAAGTTTTGAAAGAAGGTCGAAGTGGTTAGCCAAGAGGGGATTCCATGGTGGGGACAAGCACTCAAAAGCTCTTTAAACCTCTCCCATGACTCACTAAATCCCTCAAACTCACCTTTTTGAAAGGTAAGGATGTCGTATCCAAAATTGAAGGTCTTAGAAGGTGGGAAGTATTTGTAAAGAATGGCTTTAGAAAAATCATTCCAAGAAGAGAAGGTATTGGAAGAGTGAGAGTATCACAATTTCCTAGCTCTTTCCTTAAGGCAAAATGGGAAAATAAGTCGTTTTATGGTTTTATTGGGCACTCCCTCCCTTCTCACTAGACCACACAAATTATCAATAGTTCTAAGATGATCAAGCACATCCTCACTCTCAAATCCATGAAAGGCATTCCGACCAATTGACATAATAAACTCCGGATCAATATCAAAGTCATGACCCTTAAAAAATCCAATGTCAATGGGGGAAGAAAAAAATTGAGGATCGGGTCTATTTTAGTCACCCATGGTCATTATTAGAGACATTATTGAATGCAAGAAAACAAAGCAAGACTCTCAAATGCAAGTAACTAATAACTATCAACTAAATATGCAAGTAATAAACAACATATTTTTTTCTTTGTTTTTCCAAATATTCAATTTAATTTTTTTTTTTGTTTTGTTTGAAAAGAAATAATAAGGCTAATCCTAAAACTTAGACTAAGACTTATATCTAACAAAGCACCATACTCGGCAACGACGCCATTTTGATAAGGCTTTTGTCGCCTAAGCCTATCAAACAAATTCACTGTACAACCAAACTATGTAGTAGAGAAGTAGGGTGTCGAATCCACAAAGATGGTGTTATGAGTCATATTTATATACATTAGTTTGCCTCCCCTTAATTACTTTTGATATGGTTTTTGTGCTAAATTAAGTCATTTGGACACTTACATTAGAATGTCGATACTTCCGTTATTTGGTGTTTAATGCAGGAATGAAGCATTTATGGAGCAAAAGAATGAAATGGAGCACCGCGGAATTGGCATGAAGGGATACACGGAGCATGGCACGGAAATCTAGAGTAATAAAGGAAGAGAAGAGAAGATTACACGAAGAAGTAGGAAGAAGTTGAATACTCAATCGAGTTAGATGACACTCGATCGAGGAACCTGGAGATTAATTAAAAGAATTAAATGCCGAGAGTTGAAGATTATGAGAATAGTATACTCGATCTAGTAAGCATGGACTCGATCGAGTACTCGACCCAAATCAGACATTTGCGAGAACTTTCCTAAATCAGTTTAACTTGTACTATAAATACCAAGCTTGATGCTATTGTTAGGGCAAGCTTTTACGCATCTTATTTTACAATAAAAACTCCTAGAAAAAACCTTAGTTTAGTTCAGCTACTCTTTAATTCCCGGATCTAAACACTTGTTCATCGAACCTTACTCTTTTGCGGTGCTTTATTAGTCTTTCTTTTCTAGTTTTAATTCAAGTTCTAATTATTACAATTGCTTATTATGGTTTTGAATCTAATTGATTGATTATTGATCAGAGTTAATTAATTAGTCTTGGAAACAAGGATTTTCACCGATCGGGTTAAGATTAGTATAGGCCGCGATAACTAAATAGAGATAGTTTAATAATAGCGACCGCATATTATTCTAGATCAAAAGGGCATATTAGAATCGACCGATCATATGACCTTAAACAATCAAATAGCTTTAATAATTAATTAAATCTCACCCCAGATAACTGATCTAGTGAACCCAATCCCTAGACCTTTTAATCTTATTGAATTCGTTATTTATTTATCTTGCAATTAGTTTTAGTAAACCAATCAAATCTTCAAGAAACTTGTTACTTTGAGACGAACTTTAATATTAGCAAACTGAACAATTATTGCCTCCTTGTGGATTCGATACTTGTCTTACTACTTGCTATTGTATTAGTACCAAGTTAGGTTTACTTTAATTTAGGGGATGCGACTTTACCGTTATCAAATTTGGCGCCGTTCCCAGGGAGGCGACTATTTTCTGTTTGTTTTTGTTTAAGTGTGCCTTTTGTCTCAGGGAACTTTAGTTCCTTGAGACAGTTTTTTATATTTTTTCTTGTTTTTTTCATGTATGTCCAGGTCGACTAGGTCCAAGATTCCACCTTTAGATCCCGAGCCAGAGAAGACTTTTCAATACAGATGAAAATTTCAGAGAGAAATCAGTCAGGTGGAAGACTTGAGTACACCTGACGCCGACTACGAGCTATTTACGTTTTCAGAAGATCAGTCTTAAGAAGAGGATGAACCATTTTCTGCTACTTCTATTCCTTCAGTAATCAAGATGCCCACATTAACAAGTCATTCGGAGCCGACTCTGGAGTCTATACCAAAAGGATTCACTCTCTCCACTACTGATAAAGACACTTTGGAAATTCGCCCATCTTACATCAACTTGGTGGAGCGAAATACGTTTGGAGGAACACCTGGATGCGTGCATTTTACATATGTAATCAAGATGCCCACATTTACTGATTATTGTTGCTCCATGATGCGTTCATTTTACATATGCTTTTTATGCTCTTTTGGCACACATTTCTATGCTTAATTCGTAGCATTAGCTACTATTTTCCTTCCGAATAGACTACTTTAGGTTAGTTTGTATTTTATGCATATTTTGACCCCATATGAGTATAATTGAGCCTAAACTTGCCCTCAGAGCTGCATTTAGGAGACTAGAAGAGTTAGAGCTCGGAAACCGTCGCCTCGGGATGCGTGAAGTCATTTAGAAGGACGTTGGATGGTCGAAAATGCTGAAGTGATGAAGAAAAATTCGATCGACCACTTATTTGGTCAATCGACCAACATTGTTCACCTATTTCTGTCTATCAACCAATTTCATTAATTAGCCGAGATTTTATTGTAATTAACTCGGCTCTTTTTTGTTTCGTGTTTAATAATTCTTCTCTTATATATAAGAGAAACAAAATACACAATTAGGTTATCTATCATTTTTACGCACAGAAAATTACGACGTTGTTTCGTTCTCTACTTTTTCGGATCCGATTCTTGTAATTTCTCTTCCTTTATTTTGGTAATTTCAATCTACGTTCTTCAATTATTTGCATCTTGTTATCTTTCTTATTTCCCTTATTTCCCTTACTCTCTACTTATTTTATGCCCTTTTGTTTTTATGCTTAATTACTCTTATCAACTTCTTAGTATGTTTAGTTCAATTGTTACATTTATTATTACTAATTCCGTTAGATCCAATATGCGTAGCTAATTCTCCATG
>VHZZ01001797.1:64593-81342 GCA_009801015.1 Silene noctiflora | reverse complement strand
TATTATATGCCAACAAGTAACATCATCTAAACCTAGTACCAACCCACTTAATTAGTCAAACCGTAAACTCAAATACTCCGTAATTCATGCACGCATTTCGAAGTTAAAAAAACAATAAAATGGATTGTAGAAGTTTCTCTTTCACAACTTGTTTGCCACATAAAAATCATACATGACCACTTGACGAATACACCTTCTTCATATACTACATACTTTTCCTTTATTCCCTCTTGCTTTAGTTCAACCACTTTAAATTAAACCAAAGAATCAATCATATAACCGTTGATCCAAATCCCCACCTTATATTATATATCCCCTTCATATTTCTCCTTCATAATTCTTCCAACTTTCTTACAAGAAAAAAAAAAAAAAAAAAACATCCTGAATTATTTCAACACACTCTATATATCATTTCATTAATTAAAAGTCATACGAACATCTACAAAATATATTACGATGGGATTATTTGGTGAGATAATAGGGAAGGTCAAGGACAAAGCGTCCATAGGAAAAGCAGCGCTACTCTCACGCAATCACACGACCGCAGCGCTACGATTAACAGTCCTCCGCGCCACAACTCATGAAGCCGACGCACCACCACCTGACCCCCATGTTGCAGCGTTACTTGCTGCAGGGGATGGGCCGCGCACGTCGGCTTCGGTCGTAATCGACGTTCTCATGCGTCGATTACATAAGACCTCGTCATCCGCTGTGGCACTCAAGTGTCTTTATTGTCTCCACGTCATCGTCCGACGTGGAACATTCATCCTACATGACCAGCTGTCCGTCTATCCTGCTACCGGCGGACGTAACTACCTTAAACTTTCTGATTTTCGAGATAATTCGTCTCCGGCAGCGTGGGAGATGTCCACGTGGATACGTTGGTACGCTAAATATCTGGAGCAGATTTTGTCCACGTCTAGGATATTGGGATATTTTTTGTTTTCTACTTCGTGTACACTTGAGAAGGAAAAGGCTAAGGAAATAATTGCGTCTCTTTTATGTAAGGATTTATTAAGGGAAATCGACGGGTTAATTAACGTTTTAGAAGAAATTTGTAAGTCACCCGACACGTTACATTTGGAGGATAATCGATTATTATTCGAGGTAATGAATTTAGTGGGTGAGGATTATTTTACGACGGTCGACGAAATTGTGATCCGAGTTGAGGAGTTTAAGGAACGGTTGAGTTGTCTTAGTTTTGTTGACTCGGTTGAGCTGGTCTGTGCTCTCAAAAGGTTGGAAGATTGTAAAGACCGGCTCGGGTCGTTGTTTGATGTACACGGGTCGGGTTTGGTTGAGGATTTGTGGGTTTTGGTGAGTGATATGAAGGATAAAGTTGGGGAGGGTAATGGGTTCAAGGAAGAAAAGATGGTATTAGGTTGGGGTCGGTTTGAGTCGGCTCGGTTTGGGGATACGGACCGGGTTAAGCCTCATGATTCGGTTCAGTTTGCTTCGAACCGGTTTGCGTTTCAGTTTGCATACGGTGAACTTGTGAGATGATCTTTTTTGGGGGGATCAAAATCAACAAGTTTACCTTTTGTTGTTGATGTACATGTGATAACGTGACACACGTCATGGCTGATTATATGTAAACTTTTTATGTGTTTTATTTGTGCTTATGTTTTCATAGCTAACTAATTAGAAAATTTGAGGTCATAGTTTAGAACTATTTGAGTTTATGTTGAATTTACTACCTATGTAAATCGTTGGACCTTAATTTGTTGTAACCTTCTACATAGAGTGTGAAAGAGGAGATCGGTTTGTATACTTTAATCTTTTATCTAAATATTATTTAATTTATTCTATTTTAATTTGTTGTTTTGAACTTTTTCAATTGTCTTATTGTCTCAAACTCACAAGCTATATATTCAAATCAAATAATCATATGCTTAACTTTTAAAGTAGGGCAAAAAAATTATACAAAGATATTTATATGTATACTAACTACAAGATCAAGATATTTACTTATGGGAAGTGCTACCGCTCAACCGGGTGTTACTGAGTTCAGTAACACCCTCATTAAAAAAATAAAGAAAAATATTAAAATATAAAATTCATTAGGGGGGCATGTTTGTTATTTAATATCCGACTTAAAATAGCATCCCAACAAATCTATCTAATACTAGAAAAAAAAATCAATCTAAAATTAACATAATACAAAATTTAATTCTCATCACTATTAATAATTTTGTATGATTATTAATCATTCAATGCAACCAAAGGGGAAACAATCAAAATGATCCCTCAACAAAAAGCCTAAGAAATTCAATTTTGGGATCATATTACGTAGTATGTTTTAATTTGATTCTAATAATTTAAATTTGTTCTTTATCAAATTTTGATTTATATTGATTTTGATATTTGTATGTGAATGTGTTACGGAGTAGTTGATTTCTTTTGGCAAAATTAAATTAGATCGTTAAATATTAAAAACCCTTTAAATTGTAGATGGTTGAAATTTGAAAAGAGGTATACCCTTTGTGAAAGTTGTCCTCTAACACAAATGTTAAATGATTTTGCTCCATTTTTGCTGATAATTTATGGGCGATGGAGTCGACAATCTCTGATGATCTGACCTATTTGAAATTTTGAACGGCCTGCTTAGTTTTTTGTATGGTGTAAGTGTAACTACTATGAATATCAATGGTGTCTTTATGTATTGAATGCCAATGAAATACATTCTCACTTTGACAAGGATTGTATAATAAGTTAACAACTGAAAATCTTTCACTTATATTTTGTTGAAACAACTTTTTATTTTGTTATAACTAATTATAATATGTAAAATGCCTAAGTCACCCTTTTCATTATTTCGTTTAAAATTTAAAAGTTAAGGGAGAGAACTAAAAATACACAAGTAATTTACAAATTTACCCCGGGTGTTACCCAAAGTGAGTAACACCCGGTGTCGCTACCTCATTTTTCTTTATTACTTACACAGTTGGAGCGTGGAGGTCCGAGATGCCCAACTTGGATAGTAAGTCGGTAAAAGGAGCACGACCCAAAGCTTTAGTAAAGATATCGGGCAGTTGATCCTAGGTGTGAACATAGCTTGTGACGATTGTACCTTTGAGTATTTCATCCCGAATAAAATGACAATCGACTTCTATGTGCTTTGTTCTCTCGTGAAAAAACGGATTGTGAGCAATGTGTAGGGCAGATTGACTGTCACATAGTAATTTGATCGGTTGTTTATGAGAGATGCCGAGAGATGAGAGCAGCCCTTTCAACCATTTAAGTTCGCAAGTGGTGAAAGCGATCTCCCGCTATTCTGCTTCGGCGAAGAATCGTGAGACGGTTTGTTGCTTCTTCGTTTTCCACGAAATGGGAGAGCCTCCGAGGAAGACGAGATAGGCACTGAGTGATCGACGAGTGTTCGGGCAGCTTGCCCAGTCCACGTCGCGGTATGCTGAAAGTAATAAAGAACTATCAGCCTTACGTAGAATACCTTGTCCTGGTTTGTTCTTTAAGTATCGAACGACTTGCAAAGCAGCATTCCAATGATCAACGGTGGGAGCATGCATAAATTGGGCCAAAGTGTGAAGTAGTACATGAGTTCATGTCGGGTTATCGTAAGATAGACCAATCTCCCCACAAGACGACGATATTGTTGAGGGTTGTCGAATGGAGGTGCGGTTGATGCGGCGAGGCGATGATTGGGCTCCATGGGAACTGAAATAGGATTTGATGCAAGGAGGCCCGTTTCAGTCAATATGTCGAGTACGTATTTCCGTTGGAAAATGAATATGCCGGTGGAGTTTCGAGCGATTTCTAGGCCCAAGAAGTACATGAGGTGGCCAAGGTCGTCCTTCATTTGGAACATTGACTTAGGTATTTTTTGAAGTTAGCGATCGTAGTGTCATTATTTCCACAGATGACGAGATCGTCCACGTATACGAGAACGTGTAGTTCAGTATTGTTTTTCATGAGGTTGAATAAGGAATGATCATAGGGACATTGGTGAAACCCATACTTGACGAGAGCGGCTGCCAGTTTTGCATACCAACACCTTGGTGCTTGTCGTAGGCCATATAGTGATTTATGAAGTCGATAAACTTGATTAGATGCATGTTTGTCGAACCCATGTGGAATCTTCATGTAAACTTCTTCTTGGAGATCACCGTGTAAAAATGCGTTGTGCACATCCATTTGGTGAATTTCCCACTTCTTAATTGCTGCAGTGGCGAGTAGGGTGCGGACGGTTACGTGCTTGATGGTGGGAACAAATGTCTCATTGTAATCAACACCTTCTACTTGACGGTTTCCCATGACGACCAATCGAGCTTTATAGCGTTCAATGGATCCTTCGGCATGATATTTGATCTTATTTACCCATTTGCATCCGATTGCCTTTTTGTTTTGCGGGAGTTGTTCGAGGGTCCAAGTGTTGTTTTTCTCGAGAGCATCGATTTCGTGTTACATCGCTTTTTGCCATTGTGGGTCTTGCATAGCTTCAGAAAATGATCTTGGCTCGTGATGTTTAGTCACTGCCGACAAAAAGACACGATGTTGTATCGAAAATTTATCACAATTAGTATGTTTGGAAATTGGAAATTTAATACCTGAGGTCGATCTGGTGAGAGCTTGCTGCGAAGGTCGAGTAGTTTGAAGTACGTAGCCACGAAGTCGAGAGTTCGGTATTTTAGGACGGTAACCACGTCCCATGTCGGGGATGGGATCATCAGACGGATTGGGTGTGGGTGAAGAAGGGTTGTCGAGGCTTGAAACAGTGGTGGTTGGAGGGCTGTCTGTGTGGGTAGTCGTGGGTGAGGGGTCAGGGTCATGAGGTGTGTTGGTTGAAGGTGTCGTGGGAGTGATATCGTGGTCGTGATGGGAAGTTCTAGGCTGTGTGGTCGAGAGCGTCGTGGTGGGGCTGGGTGTCGTAGTAGGAGGGTTGGAAGTCAAGGGAGTCAGACGGTCTATTGGTATGAGATCGTCGTCGTGATGGAGATGGTCAAAGTCACGTGTTTCGTCAAGGTTGAGGGAGTGATAAGGAAGTCATTTTCAACGAAAACAACGCCGCGGGAGTCAAAATATGACCCGGTGTCTAAGTCGTAAATGTGCCAACATTTTTTGCCAAACGAATATCCAAGAAAAATACATTTACGACATTTACGCGCGAACTTATCTCGTGTCTGATTGATGGTTTTAGCGTAGGATAAGCACCCAAAAGTGCGCAAATTTTCCATATTAGGGACTTTTACCGTGTAAAAGTTTGGTCAATGTTCGATTGATGAGATGGATCGTCGTTAGGATACATTCCCCCCAAAAGAAAATGGGAAGGTTTGATTGAAATAAAAGTGCTCGGGCAACATTTAAAATGTGTCGATATTTACGTTCAACACAAGCATTTTGTTGTGGGGTATCGACATTCGAGGTTTGATGAAGCATGCCTTGAGATGTAAAATAAGGTGTTAGACACGTGAATTCCGTGCCATTATCACTTCTTAAAATCTTTATTTTCTTATCAAATTGTCTTTCAATCAAGGCAAAGAAATTTAAAAGTTTTTTACTCGTATCGCTTTTGTGGCACATTAAACAAACCCATATTGAACGAGAAAAATCATCGACGATGGTTAAAAAATAGCGTGAACCACAAGAACCGTTTTCAGTATATGCACCCCCAAATATCGCAATGAATTAAATCAAAAGGATTGTCCGTATTAGAAGTACTTAAGGAAAAGAAACTACGAGTTTGTTTCGCGCGCAAACAAATGTCACAAGTTCGACTGTGAAACTTGCTAGAATGTCGAGAAGACTTATTAAAAAACGGTAAATAAGTATTAATGTCGGTAGAGGGGTGTCCCAACCTTCGATGCTAGAACTCATTTTGATCGATGAGGCTAATCGTGTAAGCTTTGACTTCATGGTTACGCACGCCGTTGAGAAAATATAGACTTTCACTTTGCTCACCCGCACCAATCACCGTCCTAGAGGTACGGTCCTGAATAAGACAAAGTTGAGTGAATTGTATCGATAAATTATCGTCACGTAACAAATAAGAAACTGAAATAAGATTGTAATTTAATTTAGATGCAAAAAGAACGTCTTTTAAAATTAATTGTGGTGCCAAGATAATATCACCATATTTAGTAGCAACAGTTAGGTCACCGTTTGGAAGCTCGGCTTAGCAAGGCTCGATGGGGCCATTATTCGTGAAGTGGGATAAGGTACCCGACATATGTCGGGAAGCGCCCGTGTCAATAATCCAATAGAGATTAGTAACATTACCAGAAAGATGATCAATATCCCGAGAATAACGGTTCTGCCATAGTTGAGAGAGCTCCTCTATTTCGGTAGGAGTAAGGGCGGAAAAATCCGCCTGATCAAACTCATTCAAGGCAGTTCCATGAGATGTCGAAGCTCCTCCTGTCACGGCATAAGCACGAATGTTGCCGCTATGACTGTTCCCTCCTTTGTCGCCTCGCGACCTGGTGTCGGGTACAATGACAGGCTTGGCAGTGGGATTGTTGTCACGGGGTAGATAACCGCGGTCACGAGGTCTGTCCCCCGCACCATCCGGGGAAATTCTCCGTCACCCGAAAACAAGTGGTGATGGTATGACCATTACGGTTACAAGCCGAGCAGTGGAGACGAGTGAAGGTGTCGGATTTGTCGGTACGATCAGTTTTAGGGTCGGGTTTTTGTTCACGAGCCCCCTGATTGCGTCTCCCATGGTAAACACGAGCGGCATAGGCCATTGGTTCAGGGTAGGGTCAATGTGAGGAAGAGACGGAAGGTGAGAGCCTTCATCCTCAGTCAAATGATTATATGCTTGATTTAAATTCAGGAGGGGGTCCGTACCTAGTATGTGAGAGAAGGCAACATAGAAACGAGAGTCCAACCTCATTCAAAATTGACGTATCCATTTCTTGTTGCGTCGAGCAGTGAAAGTGCCAGTTAAATCACACTTGCATCCGGAGCAATCACACGAGGGTGGGTTGTCAGATTCAGCGAGATCATCCCACAATTTTTTCATGCGCCCGTAGTAGGCCATGACGGATTCAGAGGTACCTCGTTTGCAGGCGGAAAGAGCAGCCTCCAAGCGATAAATATGAGCATCAATACCTTGTGCAAATCGTTGTTTGATCTACTTCGTCGCGATACGAGATAGTAGAGCGAAGATCCCGTTCAATGGAAATCATGATCCACGAAACGACCATGGCGCTAACAGAGTACCATTGGCCAATTTCGTCAGAGTCTTCGGCTGGCTTGGGAATAGTCCCAAGGAGAAGTTCGAGTTTATTCTTCGCACGAAGGGCAGGAAGGAGTGCTCTTGACCATTCATCGAAGTTGTTGCCGGTGAATAAGGTGTCAATGATATGAAGTCGAGGACTGTTGTTATTGAAGAGAGTGAGATGAATGATTTTCTTTGTGTCGAGTGGTGGAGTTTCGTCGGTGCTAGTCATGATGGCGTGCAGTCGAAGGAATCAGAGTAAGAAAATCTATTCTCCTGATACCATAATAGAATTAGATGTATATGGGAAGAATTCAATTCTTTACGTTATATTGATATGCACAATATACAAAACTTTTATACTACAATTACATGAGCTTATTTATGGGAAAATTTTTTCTATATAATATGTTCATATTATGTCCATATGATGTTTGCCATATATGAGAAGATATGGGCAATATCTTCTCCTTTGATTGAGTAGAGGCCAACGGCTATATGCAACAGCTCTTAGGAAAATCTCATATATACTAAAAGATTAACACATTTTTAAATTCTTTCGCTCAAATTTCCTGCCCAAGTGATATTCTACTAGAAAATATTTATTTCCTAATTAGTTAATGTTGACTATCTATATTTACAATTAAACAATATTTATATCCTAATTAATTTTATAACATTAATCATTGTTTTAACTTTTACATAAATAAAGCTAATAAAATATCTCCTTGGAATTATATATGCAAATTTTATACCCTTTTCAAAATAAAGGTAAATTGCATTAATTTGATTAATTGTAAAATTTTCAAATATCTGTATTTAAAATACCGTGCATTTGTACGGGAACTATACTAGTAAATTACCAACCAATCTGTGATACTTGGCGACTCAAATAGTCGGACGGTAAATGTGATCTGTAATTTAAGTTTACCGACTTTCCTGTTGTCGGTAATATGAAAGGTTGGTTAGTAATGGAAATAAAACAAATTAAATACATATATATTATAGTAAACTGGTCGGTAATTTACCCATACAAGCCCAATTTTTTTTTCTTCTGAAAGCTAAATAATGTCTCCAATGAAACTAAAATGTGTTCAAATGGATACTTCTATTATACAAGGTCAAAAACATTGTGTCGAAGCTCAACACAATTTCTAAATTCTAATGATGAAACCTATAAAAGAAAAGTCAAAATTTTTAATATAAGCTCAAGAAAAAAAATGACAAACTCAATAACTTTGTATAAAGTTAGGTTAGAATATAAAACTGATCAGAACTTCAACCATCAAGCTAATGGTTAATGTTTTATGATCGGTTTTATATTTTAAGAAGTTACAAGAAAATTGGACTTGAATCTGAATGCATGTACAAGCATCAGTTGTATAAACTTACGGGTCGTTTGGTTCACTGCTTAGGAATGGAATGGATTGGGACGAGAAACCATAGAGTATGAGATTCTAATTTCATACCTTTCAAAACATGTTTGGTTCATTAGAGAAATAAACATAAAGGAATAGAGTTTGAATTTATGGGGGAGGGGGTGGATATGAGATTCCAAGGGGTTGAGGTGGAGATAGAATCCAACGGGATGATTCTAACTCCATTCCAAAATGGTCCAACCAAACACTATAATGAGTAGAATCCACTCCATTTAATTCCAAACCTCCCAACCAAACACCCACTTAATACATTGACAATTGACATACATATATAAAAGGAATTATATAACGATTTATTTTAGTTTTAAGATTCATAAAAATGAGAATAGATATAAATTAATTTGAACAATGAACTGTAGTGGCAGTACATATAATTAGTATATATAGGATTTGAAATAAAACAGGGTAATAATATAAATTAGAAGTTAGACTTAAGCACTAGGGACTACCTTAGGCCCCTTGGATCGTCCAAGAAACCTTAGTTCTTGTTTTCCACGCTCCATTTTATGTCTGACTACCTGAACACCCGATTTGGGCGGTCCAGATCTAAGGCTCGTTGTCCAGTCAAATTTCTTAGGAACTACAAATTTGTTATTATGATGATGCTTAGGATGAACACGAATTGGGACAACTCTACGAGACTTCTTCATTTCTTTCATATCAACTTTCGCTTCTCCATCCATACTTATGCTTATGTTGAGTACCAAACTCTTATCGTTTTTGGTAGTATCGTTCTTCGTAACGGGTTGCTTAACTTGATTGTTTGAGTGAATATTCTGGTTGTCCGTTTGGTGTTGATAGAGCCTACGAAGGCCAAGAGCGAGGCGGTATATTTCGCCTTTGAGTTCTTTTTCCAAATCGTTCTCTATGTCCGTTTCGAGCTCTGCTCTTATTTTTGCTTCTTCTAGTGATACGTGAGGCTTACTGCCTTTGCTTTTACTTTCCTCCTTAGGCCTTGCCTGAAATCCATGGAATGATCGGGGGTAAATTTTAATCGGGTGATAATTATTAGGGAAGTGAATTACTTGGTAATGAGTTACTTGATAATAGATTTGACATATAAGAGTAATAACTATTGAGATAATGTTTTACTCCCATAATCATTATCCAGGGGATGATGGGTAATATATTACCCCCTTCGTGAGGGTAATAGATTTGGCATATAAAAATAATGACTAATGAGGAGATGTTTTACTCCCGAATCTATTACCCTCATACCAAACATGAAAAATGCACCTTAACTATCACTCCATTGATCATTTCCCTTGTTTTATCCTCAATCTAAGCAAGTCCTATTAAGATAAAAAATGTAGGTCAAAGATACTTTTAGTAAAAGTGTTACAGGGTCAACGACATTGTATTATTGACCGTAAAAGTCAAAGTCTTTCGTTCGTGATGTTGGAAGATATTTAGTCAGTTGTGTTTTTTGGTGCATGCATCACCTTGGCTGAAAAAATATTTTATTTACTCCTTTCACAAAATCAAATTATTTTGTTCGTGATGTTTGACTATTAATGTCAAATGTCATCAATCAAAATTCAAAGTTAGGGTAAATATAACACCACATCCCATTTAATTAGCTTCTTCTATACAAGACAGATTAAAAATGTTAACTATATACTATATCTCCGTCTTAATTATTTTTGTTTGCGTTTGATTAAAATAATCCACAAAATGAATTAAAAAGGTAAAGAAATAATTGGGATAAAGAGAGCAGTTCATAAGTATATGAGTAAAACTATGTTCAACCTTAGCTTAGTGCGAAAATTGATAAGTTGATTTAGATGCATGCACCATTTTAAATTATCGACATTCTTATTCACATAAACATCATGCATAAAACCTTACTCGAGAATTTGTCGTTTGAACAGGTGCTTGAGCTGCATTTTCATTAATGTAAAAAGTTAGCACAACCTCAAATACAGTAATATACTATGTAGAAAAATACTACATTAAATTTTAGTACAAAAAAAATTAAATGACCAACAACAACCTTGTTAAAGATGATATTTCAAATAACACACGAAAGAGTATCACTGTTGGTTAGGATGAGTTTAAAAAACCTCGTCTCTTAACCAAAGCGGTAATGAGTTCAACTTACGATTCTTACGAATGAAAAAACAAATTCGAGAGGGTATACCATTAAATTGCCTATTAAAGTACTATCGGTAGGATATACTTGTGGCAGACACTGACAAAAAGAATAACCAAGAAATTAAGGAATACGGAGTATAAGCGAAGAGAAACAGTTGGAGAAACCTAATGAATCTCGGCCAAAATAAACAGCTTGGTGATGCTCCATCTTGAATGATCGAAATTTCGCAGTTTTGACGAATTACAGAGAAGCACAAAACATTATTTAATCTCTCTAGTCGATCAGCTTATATATATATATATATACACAATAAAATCAAGGAGGGATGTGCTTGTAGAGTGTAGAGCCTAGATGAAGTAGGAAATGAATAAGACATGGTGTATATATTAGGCAAGCTTAAATGTATAAGATGACCGTTAACAGTTGGTTAATTCAAATATTAGGCGCCAAATAAGTGTGAGTGAAAAATGAGATTGAGCTGAAATTTGAAGGGTTAATTGATGTAATAACAAACATAAGATGGAGTGCTTAGCTTGGAAGAGAGAAATAAAAGGAATTTTATTCATTGGGTTGTCTAGCCTTTGAAGCATTATTTTTGTTGTCTGCACATGCACATTAACATAATGCAAGTACAATTAGGTCGTCTTTCTACATCATATCATTCTTCCTTCTTCAAGTTTTTATCTCTTCCTGGGCTTCATCCAAATGTTGCTATAGTCTATATAGGGTTAGACCTAGCAAACCGATCAATCAGGTTAGGTTTGGATTGGGCCGGTTTGGGTCCGTCTGCCGTCTGGTATAATGATACCATCAATTTTCTGTTAAAAAGCATTTTTTATTATTAAATGGTTACATTTTAATAAAAAAATGTCGATATTTTCTTGTCTTATAATAAGACCATCTCGTACTAAAAAACAAAGTTTAGAAACATTTTTTTTTGAAGGCGAAGTTTAGAAACGAAATTTAAGGTCAAATTGTAAGGCGGGTTAGTGAAAATTAGGGGGGAAAAGCAAACTTATTAGCTTAATTACTTTTTAGAAACCAACTGTCAAAACCCTTGCTTCCCACAAAATATTGTAAAGAATTCTATACAATCATCTTCGTCATCTTCAACAATGGTATTAATTCTTAATTACTCTGGATTCTCACTCTGCCGTCATTTGACTGTGCTTGTTTATTCGATTTGTAAGATTCCCAATTGTCTCTCAGGTATGATGATTCAATTCCGATCATTTTGTCTTTTGATTTTTTCGACTTGTTCTTTTTTGCTATTAATTATTATTTCCTATTCAATTGTTTGTTGGTTGCTATTCATGATTATCTGTGTTAATTCTAGAGTTGTTTGCTGGCGGATTGAACTTGCAAAAGTTTTAGTTAAAATTTTTTGAAAAAATTTCGATCAACATAACAAAAAAGTTTGGCTCCCTCGTGTAAATATTAGGTACTCCCGGACAAATAAACCTTTTCATAATCATTTAAAGGAAAATGCCCCTAACAGGTCTTAATTATCCTAAGTATTACAGCTGGAATAATGAATTAAAACAAAGAATAACTAGTTGTAKAGGAACTTATTGGTGACAGATTGGTAGTCAGCTGCTCCATGTGATGATTTGTTTCATCTTTTTGAGAAGTGTATATCCCTCATTAGTGCTCTTCAGAAACTCAGTAGTCAGTATTATTTCATTGRGTTCATCTTACTAAAACAAGCAAAGGAATAAATGAATATTTCTACAGCATTTTGTCTCCATTGGAATGGTAGCACAAGTTTGCTGGCATGTCCATAAATTGACTGTTGTTTGCTGAGAAAGAAAAGCAGATATTTTATATAAATATAAGTATATTTATAAATACATGGTAACATCTTTTCCACTAGGGTACTTGTTTGGCTCTTGTAATTTATTTATATGAGGGCAAAAGACCCAGTTTGCACAAAAGAAGACTACTTCTCATGTTTCAGCTTTCTTCTTTCTGTGGCCTGTCTCCTGCCTTCTTACACCAACATAGCCTGCCTCATTAACCATGATGCACTTGTAAACTTATAAGGATACCTTTTTAATTCTCATACTAAGCTTCCTGTCTGATTTTCTACTCTTGAACTATGGTATGGGTGGTTAACATTATTGGAAACAAGTTCCAGTAAGATGGTCGGTCTATATTCGTTTAGGCTTCATAATTACGAAACAATGCATTGTAACATTTGTTAGCTTATCGCTTGTAGTGAGTTTTTTGACAGTCCTGAAAATGTATTTGAGATGTACGAGGGAGTTAACATGGTAAAATAAAGGGTAATACGTAGTGAATACTCATCAGACCGTCACCCACATTCACATACCAGTTACTCGCCTCACCAAATCTGATCTCCCTCCTCTTCCCATTCTCACCCAATTTCAACTTGTTCATCATCTCAGACCACCGGAGGTCCAGAGTCAGAAATTGACATGGGGCACATTAGATTTTTCATTGTTAATAATCCTTGATTTAAATGAGTTGTAAGGCGGCTGTGGATTCATTTTTTATACAGAGTACTCTTTGGCGTAACATTTCCCCAAATCTGCTGATTATTGAGGAATATGTGGAGAATTATGGGTTCCTATGTATTGGGTAGTTTATGGTCTCTTTTGGCGGTAAGGGTAGAGATGGTAAGAGAGGGAAGAATTAACCAGATCAAGAATGCTGCAAACTAGTCAGTAAGAGTAAATGCTTCTGATGATCCTACAAAACCTAAGTTGACAGTATGTCAGTATGTAGTAAATAACAAGCAGCTGGACTGTATCTCCTTTTACAACATGTGCCTACAGTTGGGGGATATCTGTCCCATTTCATTTTTCCAGCTGTTATGGACATGTTTTAATTTCTGTTGCAAGGTGCAGTTGTCAGCATTTCTGAAGCAATCCTGTTCTCCAGTGCCTACTGCATTCATTCGCTATATGTTAACTACATCATGCTTAATTTCAACTTCCATGTAATTTAGGGACTAATGCAATATACTCCGTATATAATTAGTCGTCGCTGTCAAGTAGAAAACCTGAACTCTTGAGGGACCTCTTGTTGATAGAAGGATATGAAAAACTAAGAAATAAAACATGGAATTTTGTAGCCAACCAACATTAAACTCAGAATTAAAACTAACTAATTAATAAGTACATATCCTTACTTGCCCTTAGATTTGCACAATAACCCCCCAGAACTTAATTAACACGGTTTTTCTAACGTGTGTCCTAAGGGCATACGTTAAAAAGCCATATAACAATCTAATTAGCCAAACTAATTTCTTTTCTTACCTTGTCTTTGCTTCAAACTATTTGATGAAGTATTTGTTTTTATAGTAAACTCCTTTCCTTTATTATTGCCATACTTTGTACTTTCCTTCATTTCATCTTTGCTTGATTTCGTCCCGCCTGATGAGTTCAATAACTTATTACCATGATGTTGATAATGATGATGATGATTATGATACTTTACGTTATCATGATGATGATGGTGGTGGTGGCGGCTTGGACCAGAAGATGCATCAGAAGCAATGGAATCATCATCGTCATCATCGCCGCCTTTGCCTTTGACATGATACCCATGAGTATGATGATGATGATGATGATGATGTAGAAAAACATCACCATCATCAACACTACTATTAAAGCTTATGTCATCTCCACTTTGAGGATCAATATACTTGGTCCAACCTGACTCATTGCTGTTGCATTCTTCCTCACCTTCCATATATATGTATGTGAGAAAATTAAGAGAGAAAATAAAGTAGACAGAAGAAAGAAAATAAAACAAACTATGGGAAAGAAAGAAAGAAAGAGTGTATATAATGTTATTGAGCCTTGAGAATATAAACTAATAAGTAGAAGTAGTTACTCCCTCCTTCCTGGTCATTTGTTTACCTTCGGTTTTGGCACATAAACCAAGAAATTGGGAGGGGATCATTTATGGTGGTGGTTAGTGGATGATAGGTGGATTATAATAGATGTGTATGATCAAATAACTTATTAGAAATCTTCCTAACATAGAAAGGTAAACAAATGAATAACACGCCCTAAAATAAAATAGGTAATCAAATGATCGGAGGGAGCATTAATTAATAACCACTAAAATTGAAATGAAAAGCTTTCCCTCTCAAAACAAAATTGCCAACAAAACAGCAAATATCCATCCATATTGACACATGCATGCTCATAAAAGCTACTAATATAAACTTTACAGTATATTGGAATTATGTTTTGACTTTTAATAGGAGTATAACTACATATTAAATTCTCCCACCTGGCACTTATATTAACCTGTCAGCAAATATCTTGTGCGACCGTTTTTCTGTGTTTTTTGGTAAAATGTGACCATTTTTGATAAATATTGATCATTGCACGGTAAATAGTGACCACCATGAAAAAAATGTTCATTTTTTTTATCATAAAAAGTGGTCACTACTTATTAAAAAATGGTTACTATCAATACTATGTATCAAAAAGTGGTCACATTGTTTTGGTGAATTTGGTCGTACATGAGACGGTTGTATAATAGAATCTGCGGTCAACCTATACATATTTATTATTCTTTTGGTTGTGATCCTTGTTTTTTCTTATTTAATACCACTATATTATTTATGAAATAATTAATGTTTTTCTCTCTTACAAGTTACAACTATTCAAGCCATAAACTTCTACGTACAACGATCGTGTGTTTGTTTTTTCAATTTTTAATGCAAGCATGCCCCGTAGGCCATATATGATATCTAAGGCAGGCAATCAGGCAAGTGTTGTGGCCTGTGGGAATATGATAAGACAAAAATCTAAGTCTTTCAAATGACTGATAGCTATGTTAGGGACTATTTGGATGGGGTATTTCGAAAAAGTAAGAGAATTAAAATTAATGATTCCCTTTTGTTGGTGTTTGTTTCACCGTCTTAATCATTCTCTTTGCCTCTCTTGATAAGACGGTTTTAGTGAAGTTCAAGTGTCCAATGCGGTATCTTGTGAGTTATATTGTGTGATTACTGATTAAACTTGTTATTTAGTTATTCGTTGAAGTTTGAGGTCGGAAATCATGTCGAGTTGAAACCCAAGTTAAAAGCTTGGAACTTGCTTTAATGGGAAGTCCAAAGGTGAACATGGAGTCCGAGCTTGAGGATAGGCGGGCTCAACCTAGGAAGCTATCTTGGGATGCGTGCGGGAAGATTTAAGACACTTGGAGGGAGTATATAATTAGTGTCACTGTCAAGTAGAAAACCTGAACTCAGGAAATGTGATCATTTGATTATTCATTGATGGTGTACTCCGGAGTTACATGGCAACGATGTATTTTTATAGCGTCCAGATCGATGATAAGATGAACTTACAAAGAAAATTATTATAGGGATACTTGACATCAGATGCGAAATCTTCAGTGTACTAAATAGACATGATAGTCCTTTTATCTGAGACTAGACCAGCTACTGTATGTAAATCTTTTATGCATGAAATTACTCGAGTTGAATCAAAGTTAAAAGTGATTTATTAATAGAGGCTAACATTGTTGTTAGAATCCCGATTGATTTTACGATCTAAAAACGTTTGACCTATCCCAAATGTTACGAATTCTATTATGGTTATAGAATCTTACAATCTTATTCGTTTGAAAATACGACCCGGAATCGGTTTTATGATAAAAGAATAAATATATATTTTATATAAGGGTTATTTAATAAGAATATTCTACACTCTTACGCTCCTTCTCAAAATACTCTAAACTTTATTTTAACTACCAATATACCCAACTTTTACCCCTCTTTCCTTTTAGTAGAATTTGTCACTTGTTAACCGGTAACAATAGGTAAAAAGTAGTACTGGTCACACCTTTTGACTTTATAACCTATCTTCATCTTCTCCCCTTGATCTTTCATTATTAACCTTATAAATTTGTACAATCACATCCCCTCATATTTCTTTGTTACTCGCTATTACAGTATTACCTAACTTGGTAAAATATACGCAATCCCTAAATTAAATCTCAAATTACATTCATTTCTCACACATTTAACACTCTTCTCATCCTCTCTG
>VHZZ01001796.1:75508-93826 GCA_009801015.1 Silene noctiflora | reverse complement strand
GGAGTGAAGATAAGAAGAATTGATTGAGGAAATTGAAGAAAAGAGCTGAATTTTGTTGAAGTGCTTTTGCCGAGCTCAGGCGCAGGCTGCGCCCAAGCAGTGCGCAGCTGCGCAGCCTGCGCTGCTCTGTTTTCTCGCTTTTTTTATCCGCTTTTGGGCCTTATTAAATGGACTGTATTTTAGGTTTTTCGTGGACCATATAAATACCCTAGATTTGAAACATTTCAGAATGATCTTCATACGCTTGTAATAATTAGACTAATCTTTCCTTAATTTGTTGGGTTGTATTTTGGATTATGGAAGGCTAAACTTCCATTTCTTGGTGTAATTCATTCAAAGCTATCAACTTTAGTGGTTGTAAGACTCTCTAATCCTCTTATTTATCTATTAATCTTTCCTTGCTTTCAATTGTTGATGCTTAAACAAGTATTTATTTAGATTGGCCATCTTTACTTAATTCTTTTTCTTCTATTGCTAGTCTTTGATAATTGTAAAGATTGTCTAGGATTGTTATAGCATTCTTGGCATGTGTTCATCTTGGTTTAAAGGGCTCACATGTTGAGTAGGAAAGGTTGAGCCTTTACTCAATTGTTTGGTTTAATCTCTTAAGTTTTGGTCCTATTTTACTATCTTGATTTGTTCTTAATGCTCATGGTTTAATTGCTTCACATGGTTTAATGTGTAGTTAATTTTATTGTGCAGAGTAATTATTGAGTGGTTTAACTCATATGTTGCTACCAAATTGATAGTATTTATTGGGTAGATGTTATAAAAGATATAAAGAGAGTTGATTTCCACTATTGTTGTTAGTAGAGAATGAATTGTATCAAGTTGTTTCTCTCATATTGAATTCTTGCATACAAAGTGTTTGTGAATTTGTCTCTTTGATAAAGTTTGCATTTTTAGTTCATTTCATTCAAATCCTTACATGAATCCCCCTTTTCTATGTCATCTATTGTTGTTCATTGTTAATATYCATTGTTTGTGAAGTAATMTTCCTTGTTAAGCTTTGTTTGTTATTAGTTTGTTAATTAGTATTTAGTATCAATTTCATTTCAAGCTTTAGTTGTGATAATTCCTTCTCTTGGGTTCGACCCTTGCTTGCACTTTACTACTATTTCCAATTGCATAGTATAGAGTTAAGTTTGGTTTATAAATTGTTAATTTGATAGGGTAATTAGTGTAATTACGACGACCTAATTATCGCTATCAATCATACCTCAAGCCAAAGGACAACTTCTTGGCGATCTTTGAAGGCGCTGGAAGGAACATCGACACCGTCCAAATCGAGACAATGAACAGGGATACCTTATGCAGTACTGTACATGAGGACATGCCACCCAGTATCTACTCATGGACGAGAGATGATAAGGACATCCTTTCCGTCATCGACGATGCCCAACCCAAAGCATCACTCAAGTGCCCTAATGACAAGGTCATTACTCATGTTGACTTTGCTAGCTTTGGTAATCCTCATGGTGTTTGTGGCTACTTCCTCCTTGGCAATTGTACCTCTCCCAACAGCCAAAAGATCGTCGAGGAGGTACTATGCTTATTCCATTTTCAGATTATTCTTAATTCTGTCAATTTCATTAAAGAGACTTCATGAGACATGATCTAATTACACGTAACGTGAGAAATCTATATTCTTGTTGATACTTTTTAGGATATAAATTTTTTATCTTTTGTTCCTTTTACTATGAAAAGCACTGCTTGGGAAAAGATAGTTGCAAGATTCCAGTTAACAGGAGCCTATTCGACAAGGACCAGAACCTTTGCCCAGAAATTTCATCAAAAAGCTTAGTTGTGCAAGTAAGATGCAGCAAGGAGTAGAAGTGGTTATCTGTACTGTATTATTTTCACCAAAAAGCTTAGTTAACACATTCTTTTTCACCCCATTTTATTTAAATACTCCTCTTATATAATATAGAAATAGGGTGAAAATGAGTATATGAAAGGGATATATTCAGTTGTATGAGGGGGTTTGAAGAAAGGAGTGAGTACTGAGTAAGTTTAATATGTACTTGAAGAAAAAGAAGCGGATGATTGCAATGAATAAAACTATGTTGTGCATAAACTATAGTCATTGTTGTAACAAAATTATACTACCATCGATGAAGCCACATCATGTAGAAATTTATTGTGTAGCTTGTGAAGTACTTGTTGAATTGTCAAGGATATGAGATGGCTCGACAAGTTTCTCGTATAACTAAACAACTTCCTCACGTATTTTAACATGTTGAGGTATATGAGAAACTTGTTACTCTATCTTGTATTAGCATTATGACACTGCAACAAAATTCTCATATAGTTCAATAACTTGTTCATGTAATAGCTCAACAAGTTTAATACAAAACTCAACAATAACTTTGCTCATGATATACCAACAAGTGCAACATACAACTCTACAAGTGATACAAGTCAATTAGCATGTTACAGAGTTTAACAAGTTTAACTGGAGCCAGTAACAACCCATTTGTCCAGCATAACCCAAAACCGCTGGCCCATGACGTGATGGCACGACTCACTCGATTGATGACTGACGAGGCTTTTGTTGCCTAAGCCTATCAAACAAATTAACCGTACAACCAAACTACGTAGTAGGGAAGTACGGTGTCGAATCCACAAGGATGATGTGTTAGAAATGGTTTATAAGTCTCGGTCTTCGTTTTAGTCTAGCCGGTCAATAAGATTGAAGTGATTTCTATGCTAAAAGTCTAAGCTAAGAACATGAAATAAATGAGCAAGCAAGTAAACAAGTAAATTAAGCACAATGAGAAGGGAGACTAGGGTCTATGGGTCACCCAAGTAGGAGAGGCCGAGTTTAAGATGAAATAAGGGGTGAAACAGAGGTAAGGTCTAGGTATGTCTCTATCTCTCAATATGAGACGGTCCTCGTGTAACACCCCTATCTACTAAAGTGTCTTACCAAGGCTCACCTTAGCAAATTGGGGTGCTACCATCTCGGTT
Source organism: Silene noctiflora (assembly GCA_009801015.1). Taxonomy (NCBI): domain Eukaryota; kingdom Viridiplantae; phylum Streptophyta; class Magnoliopsida; order Caryophyllales; family Caryophyllaceae; genus Silene; species Silene noctiflora. Next base: position 90,856 of record VHZZ01001796.1, on the reverse strand, counting down.
GCCCGATGTAGTATGCATCAAAGAAACAATGAAGAAACTTAACATAACATAAAACGGTTTAAGTTATTACAAAAGAATTTCTGAAATCCAAAACCAAAACCAACAAAACAATCTCTGACAAAACTGAGCTATAACTAAGTGGCAACGGAAACTAGCTAGACTCGTCGCTCGCTCGTCCGTCCCGTACAAGCTCAACCAGTAAACCTGCTAGAAATCTGCTCACCATTCCCCAATGGATCACCACAGGTTCACAACACAAAATGAGAGTCAGCCAACTGATAAGCACACATGCTATGAAACCATAACAATAATACAATCAATCGCCATCCGCTGACCATTACTCAATATAACCGTTTGAACTCAGTCGAACCTGCCAGGTACCCACATCGCAAGTAGGAGACGGCAGCGTTGCCACCTCAGCCCCAGTCATCGCAATGAGTGTACCCAGGTCATTAATGTGCACATCCCCCTTGTGACGGGAGCCACAAGGGCGAACAAGGGGGTGAAGACCATCTCTCGACAATGGCTCAACAATCCATACAACCAAAGATGATACTCATACTCCACACAAAATAATACAATCATACACAAACCATTAACATAAAATAACACACAGATGACTGAGTAGGAAAACCCTACCTTATTCAGGTTCCGCGATAACAACAAGGTGGCTAGAAACGCTCCTCTACAAATCCGTCACCTAACAAGGATAATCAACAAATAACATATCACAATCATTCACAACTAACTAATCATACCCCCGATCTAACCCAACCCAGGGTTTCAAATATCATAACAATTACAATCTAGCGGAAGCGAACTTACCGAAAAACCGACGCAAGAAAGGAAAATCCGACAACTAGGACTAGATCCCGCTTGCAAGGTGATTAGAGTGATTGGGTAGAAGATTTGAGAAGTGTTTAGGTTAGAAAAACTGATTATGAAATGTTTTGACAAAGTATATACAATCCCATATCACTCTAATCAGACCGCGGAAAAAATGACCCGTCAGACCGGATACTCGGTCGAGTGATCGAGTATCTCGCATACTCGGCCGAGTTCTCACAGGCAGTAACCTGTCAGAAAACACCCGACACCCTACTCGATCGAGTATAGCCTACTCGACCGAGTTCCTCTACTCAAAAACCGAGGTATCACACCTCGGCTCAAGTCTAGTTGAACTCTTGTCCTAAATATTCCTAACCCACCTATCTAGTGCGGCCTAACTAGACTCGACTCTCGCAGTAAGCGAGTCAAACCAAACAAGGGAAGCTAAACTCTCGTCCATGCAATCCCACAGACATGTTCAATTCACAAGACAAGAGGCAATTATCCAACGATATACACAATCAAATGAGGCTAAGACTATGGTTAATTTTCTAGGTGGAGTCTTGACCTCTCGGTCTAAGATGCCACAAACATTTAGCATTCAATTACAAATCAAATCAGACCCATTAATCCCACAAAAGTTGTAATATCCCCATCTACCAAAGTGTTTTACCAAGACTCACCTTAGCATACGGAAGCGTTACCATCTCATTTTCCTGAGGTAAAGTATATCAAATAGACCGTAAAAGAACATTTATTAAAGTAATATAAAATTTACTCAATTACAAAGCCAAAATACCAAAATGCAACCGGAATACAACTCAAACAACTAAAGTGTAAAGACTACTACGTAAACAGCGAAAGCTAAAAGAAGTTGCTAGACTCAGTGGCATCCCATGCATCTCGCAAATAAGCTAAATCATCCAAACCTGCTAAATTCATGCTCACCATTCCCCAATGGATCACGGCAGTTTTGAAAAACAACAAAGGGTCAGCCAACAATACAATCAATCATAAGACAACCACATAATATAACCAATCCAATAAATCCTGTAACAATCAACCACCTCTAACTCCAAGAATTAGTGTCCGAATCGCAGCCTGGACACGATTACGCACTGCAGTGAGTAGCTCTACCAGGCTACCCATCACAACAGGTAATCCATCTCAGCCAGTGGTAGGCTGCAGCCTTGTCACCTAAAGTCCCGCTCATCGCAATGAGCGAACCCAGATCATTAATGTGCATATCCCTCTTATGACGGGAGCCACAAGGGGCGAACATGGGGGTGAAGACCATCTCCCGACAATGGCTCTACAACCAATACTATCAATGTCAATAATATCACAATAATTCCTCACCAATGATAATCACACAGTGCCACAACACTTATAATCAATCATATTGAAGAACTGAGTAGGGAAACCTTACCTTTAGCAATTCCATAGCAATATCAACCACCACGTTCACAGATAGCAAGCATTGTCATCATCACCTAAAACCATCGATTATACCTTATCACTACGCTAATCGAATCCAAAGACCATATAATCAGTATTCACAAACTTACCGCAAGGACATCTAGACTCCGACGATGAGAGAGATCCGACCCGTAAATCCGTGCCCAAGTCACGCTCTTCCCGGAATAAGGTTTATGGTGAGGGTCAAGGAGGTAGTGTCATGAAGGACTAGATAGAAGAGTCTGAGTTTAGGTTTAAGGAAATGAATGAAATGTTTATGAAATGATTAAGTCGCAACCTCTGACTAATGTTATATCATGATGACGCCAAGAAACTCGCTCAAGTACGAAACATACTCGACCGAGTACGCTGCACTCGGTCGAGTGTCACTGCTCTCGGCCGAGTGAGCCTTACTAGGTCGAGTCCATGGTCTCACTTATCATATAACTCCCGCTCTAACTACTACTAAAGGATCCGATGAGGTCTAAGGTCGGTCAACGGGTCCCCTGAAGGGACGGGTATTAGAAGAGTTTCCCCTTACCCTAGTATTTATCTACGTAGTCACACATACTTAACATAAACAACACAAATAATGCAATAATGACTACGCTAAACATAACTAGCTGTGATATTAACTAAAAACAAGGGAAGAGAAATGCATTAAGATGAAATTAAAGAGATAAAGTCGAGATCTTTAACTATGTTAAACTAATTAAACTAACAAATAACAATAACATGAAAATAAACAAAATTAAATTAACAAAGATGAAAACTTTGAATAAATTACCAACTAAAATTGAAAAAAACATGAGTAAAATATATGACATAAAAGAAAAGGGATAAGAGTAATATACCAAACTTGTAAGGAACCAAACATTAAAGGATGGATCTTGAATACCAATTACAAAAGGTTTGAGCTTGACATTAAATAAAGAGATTAAATTACTAATTAAGCTATAAAATAGTAGAAAAATAAAAGGAGGTGTTTTTGTAAACCAACTACATACTACTACTTTCTGCCGTCTAATGTTGTCCGGTTCCTCTTTTGTGACTTTTTTCTTTTATACTCCTTCAAGTCTAATAAAGATATCATGAGAATACCAAATTACCCTTGCTTAACCAAAACATGAGTAAATAAAAAAGGCACAAGAAACTTTTCATTTTATTATCTTCTTTTCTTCAGATATCAAACCCAACCACTACGACGATCAATTTTGAAATGCTACGACAAGGGGAAAAATTGCATTATTGGTTCGATCGTGTTGGTGATTCAAATGGGATGAAGTGGCTGGTGGTTGTTGATGTATTTGCTGTTGTGGTCGTACGGTGGTGCGGGGATGAGGTGAGTTAAGTGTCGGATTCGGAGCCGAGTCGTACTGAATTGCGCGACGAGCTCAGGTCGCGGTGACTGGTTTTGGTGGTTATGAATGGAAGTTGGAGCAGATGAGGAAAATTAGAAGTAGGGTCCCAAGGTCGGTTGGCCAGTGGCCGGGTTGGTGACCGGCGCCGAGCACATCCCAAAAGGAAGAAAATCCAGAATGTACTCTCAGCCGGGAGCCCGACTCAGGGTGCATACACAGGAAGGAAGAAGAAGGGTAGTGGTCACGCAGCCGGTTGATCGGCGGAAGGGGACCCGACTGGTGGTTCAAACTTAGTGCTTTGTGTCACGTACTAATTCTTCGGGACGAGAATAGACGTGCGCCACTCGTGCCAAGACACGCGACTTGGTGCGAATCAGGCCTTTGAATTGATATCACTCGAGAATAAAGAGAGAAAATAGCAAAGTACAAGAGTGCAACGAATTGATTAAATATTATTAATAACTTACAAGAGTTTGTACAATGCTTGAATTGCGGAAATAAAGATTACAATAGCGAAGGTTTGTGTGAATATTTTGTGTGTTTGTAAAATAAAACTAGAACGTAGAATGAATATTGAATGAATGAAAAATGAAGGCCTAAGGCCTCTATATATAGGCGCCCCAAAAGGGGCGATTGAGCCGAAGGGATGCGAGGCTCGCTCCTTTTGGCGTTGGCGGGAGGCACGAGCGAAAAAGTGCCTTTGTTCCTCTTCATGGTTGGCGGGAAGGAGGGGGCCGAAATCCTTGATGGGCTTCTTCAAATGTGGCGCCAAAATGAAGGGGGTAAGGGCGATGTATTTGGTGTGTGAGAGGGAGTGAGAGAGGGAATGAATAAGGATAAAAAAAGGGGGGATGCGTAGGTTATTTAGGTTAAATGGATGTGGACAAGGGACATCATACATGGCCCTTGGTCGTATCTCTTGGCCTATTCTCATCTCCCCGGCATATAAGAACTTGTGAACTTCATAGTAGCTTGCCCAACTAACCTCAACTGAGAGTGAGCTGCCCCGACTAAGAGTGAGCTGAGTATACTTGAGTGAGCTAGTCGTGAGCTGGAATGAACTTTTATTGAGCTGCCCGGAGCTAGTATAGACTTCGTATATGCTTTTGAGCTTCATGTATGCTACATTAAGCATCCTTGAGGCTTCACGGAAGCTTGAAATGAGCGAACCGTGACACTTGGTACCTGCTGATGTCGGCTGCCATGGAATCGATACCGGCGCGGCGATGCTAATCGAATTGGTGATTCACGGAGATGGTGAATTTAGCTTGATTCTGATGTCCTGTCAAGGTAAGACTGCTGATGGTGTTGGAGTGCAGATTTGGTGTTGCGAATGGTGGCAGCTTGGTGAACGGAGGTCGATGGTGATATGGCTCAATGCTCATGTTGCTCGTGGGTGAAGAGAATTGGTAGGGACCATGGATTGATAAGAGTGTACAGTGGTGCACAATTTGAAATTGGTTCAAGTCAAAATTGACATTGCTACATTTGAGACTTTGTGTTGACCCATCTTCTTTCATTTGCCTCTCGATTTCCATCCTCATTCACGAGTTACTACCTATAAAATATAAACGAGGAAAAGTTGTACCATTCTTCGAAATATGGCAATATTTGAATAATTATTATAATTAAATACTAAATACTAATTAAACTAATAAATGAGCTATTTGACAATTTAAGAACATAAAATCAAGTCAAATATAAGATAAAAGCATGGATAATACGCGACCTATATACTACTTATCAATGACTCGATGACAAATTAGCTAAATATTGATCCAAATAAGGCATGCTTCGTATACCTCAATAGTTTTAAATTTTAACTTAAAAAGCAAAATAAATGGATCTTACGATAACTTAAGCCTAAAACAATCATTTTGAATTTGAAACCACCACGATGAAATATGTGCCAACAACATGTCTTAATAAGAACCCAGCTGAAATGATGCCTCAATCGATCCCGACCTGGCTATTTCCGAAAGATAATACAGATTGAATGAGTCAAGCCGGAAGACGGCATTGACCCAACAAGACTTTGACTAGTCTTAACCAACTTAAAACTAGTTTGAGTGACCCAAATTTTCACTTTTACATACACCCGACAGTAGGATTGTTCTTTCGTAATTGATAGTAAACTGGTATTCTTATTCCCACTAAAGGTCTAAGTCACTTATCTTATTTTTATTAAGAGACCATGCCATGATTTTAGGTATCAAACTTCACATGCACCATGTAAGGTCCCACAATGATACTTAAACTCTGATAGCATGTTAAAACCATCACAGCCATAAGGAGTGGAGAGACTCCCCCTCGAAAGCTAAAGGACACGAAAGTTTTATCCTAAACCCAATTGTTTACGCGAGAAGTAATTTCTTGGTTTATGAAGTACTCAACTCCCTTTTGACCTTCTTATTTTGTCGATGTGGCACAAAATGATGAAAGGCATGAGCTCACAAAAAAAAAATTATGACATGATTTTCAAATTTCAATTTATAATAAACAAAGTTAAGAACGCAAAAACGATGAAAGGAAGCACTTGCCTAAAAAAAGGGGAAATGGAGAATCCACATAGAATTTTCATCGAGCATGTGGTAAGCATGGCAGAACTGCAAGGTGCAGAGTGTGAGTCTGCCAGACATGAAACGATTTCCTCTGTTTTCGAGACTTCTATTATAAAGGCCTTTTTGGGATTATACTATTTGGATAGAACCGTCTAATTAGCATTTCAGAGCAAAATCGCTATTTTATGTAGCGGGTTTGCTCTGTGTCCGGCTGTTTACTTAATTAAATAAAGATATATGTGGAAATTTTTGATAGGGTCAATGCGATGTTTCAACTTTGAATTTGCAGGTTTACTTGACGTATAATCGTAATACATAAAATTAATAACGCAAAAATATCTGTAAAAAGTATAGTCGTTACTTGAAGAAGTAATTTTATCATATTAGATTTTTCTTCATAAGTTTTGACAAGGGTAAAGCCGTATCACCTTAATCAAAGTAAACCTAACTCAGCACTAACTAATAGTCAGCGATAAGTAGGGTATCAAATCCACAGGGAGGCGGTAATTAACTATTTGTTAATGTATTAATTCGTCTTAAGGTAACGGTTTTCTTGAAGGTTGATTGGTTTAGCTATAACTAATTGCGAGGTAAATAAAGATGAATTCAAATATATTAAAAGAGTCTAGGGATCAAGTTCATTAGGCCAGGTTATCCGGGGGTCTGATTTAACTAATTAATTGAGCAGTTATGTTGTTTAAGGTCATATAATCGGTCGGCTCAAATAAGCCCTTTAGATCTAAACTTAACATGCGGTCGTTATAAATAAGCTAGTCTATTATATTGTTTCAACCTTTATTAGTATTAATCCGGTCGGCAACAATCCTAATTCGCAAGACTAGTTAACTAATTCTAGCCAAAACTCATCAACTAGATTCAGGACCACAATTGAAAAACATAAAGCAATTTATTAACAATTAACTCATTAAGGTAAACCCCCTTCTAACAACCTAGATCCCCTTTCACCCTAGATTATGAAATTAGATACTCATACTAATAATAATAACAACAATCAGATGAAGGAAAAACATAATTAAAAGCATGTAAAAGTTGAACAACAAAGCAATAATGAAACTAGAACTTGAATTAATGAAGAAAGATTAATAATACCGTAAGTAGCGAGGTAGATCTGAGAACAATGCGTAACAAAAATAAACTCGAAGGATTCTAAGAATTTTTAGGCGGAATAGAGCATAACCCAATAATAATCTACGAACTTCCTATTTATATTACAAAATAAACCGACCTAAGAAGTTTCGTGGAAAGCAGGAAATTCAAAACACTCGATCGAGTGTCCACGTCATCACGACTCGATCGAGTGTTTGCATACTCAATCGAGTGTCCTCAGTCTTAGCTCTTATTCATGTCCTTTCTTCATGTTTCCTTCTTGATTCTCGTGCTATTGTCTTTGTGCTCCGTCTTGCCGACTCCGCGGTGCTCTATATTAGCCAATTGCTCCACAAATGCATCCAATCTGCATTAAAACACCAAAAGGCGGATGTATCAACATTTCTAACGTAAGTGGCATAAAAATAACATATTTAAGTACAAAACCGTCTCAAAAGTAACTAAGAGGAGGCATAAATGTATATAGAAATATGACTCATTAAGTTTCTGTTGTTTCATATGTACAGAGCACAGTCGCTATTTCATAAGTAGTGACTTTACTCCTGATCATATGTGAACTCATTCTTTACAAATAGTTTCACCCACACTCCCATTAACAAATATTTTTTTCCTGTAAGCTGTAGAATAACATGTCATTCGGCTTAAGACTTACCCGTAAGCCTTAGAGTAATAGGTCATTCGTCTTAAGACTTGACATGCTATAATAAGGAACTACGGAGTGTTATACAGTAAGACTATTTTTTGGTATGATACTATTAATAAAATATGTAGAGGAAATTCAAGGAGACGATTCAATAAAATTAGTTTATTCATCTCAATCGAGGGTATATATAGTACATTAAATCACTCTTCATATGATAACCCTAGTTACATAGAAATATCATAACGGACCACAAGCCCAATGAGCATCCATATAATACATTTCATAACAATGTAAATATTTTAGTTTTTTATATTTTCTATGTAAATATCTACCGACATTGTTGAATTGTAAGTTATCTCAGCCTCTCAGGGCTTTTCTCTAACCTACATTTCGGCTCTTTACCTTTGTCCTCCAGCATCTATGTGCTTTATCATTCATGCTACCATGACCAATTCAGTTAAGCTTTCTTTTAACCCAACCATGACGTCACCTCTATCAAGAATCACATTTCTCTAGTCCCTACGATAGAGAACGTCTAATACGATGTGTGGGCCAAGATTTTCCTCGATACGGCCATAACCTATGAATTCTTTGATCAATTCATTGATCCCCTGCCGACGACTGATAAGCGTGTTGTATACTTGAATTATGCCCCCTAAATATTGTATTAATATGCAATATGTTATGTGAAAAATTCTCTGGTTCCTCCTTATTTTTCATTTTGTAGGATTTCGCGGACCTGGGCTATTTATGGAACTTGATTAGAGGATAAGCACACTCTCTTGGGAAGCAAGGAGCTTATGGAGGGAGTACAAGCTGCAGAGTAAGAAGAACCTACTGATTTTGAGCAATACTCGGTCGCGTATGTGATGACTCAGCCGGGCCTAAGGATACTCAAACGATTAAAACATGGATCGGTCGAGTGGGATTAATTAATGTTATATCCGGTTTTACAGTCGGGCCTAAGGATACTACGTTTTTCCTTATGCTTTTACATTATGTTACATTTTCACAGCCTTAAGCACTTCTTAGCATTCCAAGTTTGATACTCTTGAAGATCAGATTTCGTTTAATCTTTCAGTTATTGATAATCGATTGTGTTTTTATTCTTCAATCTTTGTCTTTAATTATATTTATCGTTCTTTCAATTATTATGAGTAGCTAATTCCTTATTTAGGGGTGAAAGAGGATCAATGAATATTGATTAGATCATGAACAACAAAGCGGGAGTATCTACCTTTTAACCTCTCTTTCTTATTAAAAAGTTAACCCTTCAATGTGAATACCTCATTTGTTTCCTCTAAATAGAAGGTAGGAACCCCGGAGTCCAGCTCCTCTCTAAAACTTTATAAGTACTTGAGGTTTAGTGGCAAGATAATTTAGAGGCACGTGGATCGATAGAAAAAATAAGGGCTAAGATTTATTTCATCCTATTTCTACCTATTATTTGTCTTGCACCCATGACTCATCCTCCCCTATTATTTTTCCTCATTGTTTTCTTCAAATTCAATCTCCAAAGAAAATAATTCCCATGATCCACCATTAGTATCTCTCTCATCAAACTAAATCATGAAGTAGACAAAATAAGAAAAGAGTTCAAATCTGGTCCGAAGTGGCTTTCTATTTCTCTGGTGTGACGACATGGAAACAATAACGGTATGAAAAAAATGACGGTAGGGTGATTTACCTTGGATCTCAAGAGTGGGTATTTGGGGAGGTTGCAAGGTGTGGATATATATCTAATTTCAGGACAAAATAATCTTGACCATAGAAAAGAACTGGGCCCTTCAGTACTTTGAGGGTACTAGAGAGGATCCAAACATTCTGCAAAGGGATTAAGTTGCCTTGGCACATGTGTCAATTCAACTGACTTTTTTTTTGCTTCTTTTTATTTTTCTTCATGTAGATTGTATATTTCTTTGAAGTGTGTGAAGTAATAATAGATTTAATAGTATTTTGTAAAAGTAAATGGTAATAATATATATAGTGGGGTCAAAGAAAAAGAAAGGGAAACCTCTTCATTATAGAAAAATATGAGTAAAACTTTAAGAGATAGCAGAAAATAAGTTGAAAGAAAGAGAAGATGAGATGTAAGAAATAGAAGAAGAGAGAGGTAAATAAGAGGGAAATGGATTAACTCTTTGTTGTCGATACTCTTAGAGGTTAATAATTCATTTACTTATTCAATCATATCTTGCTCCTGAAACACCAATTGATGAGTCATATTTATATATATTTATATGCTTCCCCTTTAGTTGTTTTGATATGGTTTACGTGCTAAATTACATTATTTATATGCCTTTTACATTAGAATGTCGATACTGCTACTACTTGGTGTTTGATGCAGGAAGGAAGCATTTATGGAGAAAAAGAATGAAATGGAGCACCGCGGAATTGGCATGAATGGATACACGAAGCATGACACAGAAATCCCGAAGAATGAAGGAAGAGAAGAGAAGATTGCATGAAGAAGTGAGAAGGACTTGAATACTCGATAGAGTTTACTCATACTCGATCGAGAGATCTAGAGATCAATTAAAGGAATTAAATGTCGAGAGTTGGAAATTTTGAGGAAAGTATACTCGATCGAGTACACATATACTCGATCGAGTATAGGGCCAAATTCCATCTTTTGCGAGAAATTTCCTAAATTAGCTTAACCTTTACTATAAATACCAAACACGTAGGTCATTGTTGGATTATACTTTTATTACGTAGTATTTACATAAAAACTCCTAGAAATCTCTTAGATTAGTTTAGCCACTTTAATTATTGTTTGGGTATACATACTTTGTTCATTAAATCCTTGGTTACGGTATTCAATCTTTCATTTAAGTTCTTTAATTTAAATTGTTCATCTTTTATGCTTTCAATTATGTTTTCTATCAATCTTGTTGTTGTATTCATGATTAGTATGCGTAGCTAAATCTTCTATCTGGGGTGAAAATGGATCCAGATTGTTAGAAAGGGGTTTATCTTAATGAATTCATTGTTAAATTATTTTGTGTTGTTTAATTGTTGTCTTCAATCTAGTTGATTAGTTTTGGCCAGAATTAATTAATTAGTCTAGCAAACTAGGATTTTCACCGACCGGGTTAAAACTAGTACAGGCTGCGACAATTAAATAGAACTGTTCTAATGATATAATCGACCGATCTTATGACCTTAAACAACATAATTGCTCAATTAATTAGTTAAAACATAACCCCCGGATAACTGATCTAGTGAACTTGATCCCTGGACTCTTTTATTTTATTGAAATTATATTGCAATTAGTTATAGCTAAATCAAAAAACCCTCAAAAAACCGTTACTCTTAAGACAAATTACTACATTAGCAAATAGATTATTACCGCCTCCTCGTGGATTCAACCCTGACTTACCTCTAGCTATTTTGTTAGTATAAGTTAGGTTTACTTTGATTTAGGGGACACGACTAAACCCTTGTCACCAATTCTCAAGTACTCATATGGAAAAAATTTCAAACGTCTCCTCCTTCTACCAATAATTGAAAATGTTATCTGACTAATTCAAAAACGTCGGTTCCCAAGTCCTAGTTCTCCATATGGTTAGAAATATCTCAGACGGGTACGATCGCATCACTATTCTCATTCAACAAACCAATCATTTGCCTCACTTCACAAAGCACAGGTACGATAGCATCGCTACCTTCTCTTAAAAAAAAAACTTAAAAATCTAGTATTTTAACATTTATTCAGGTTAAAGAATGAATATTAGTAGGTTTTGCTTAAGACGTGCACTATCCGTCTTAAGCTTAAAACTTGGTGGTAATAAAGAAAAAAAAAACTTGCCATTTTTTAGGCAACTTGTCATGTGATTTGGTATTTATTTGACACATCTTAATCTTAAGCTTAAGGCGGATAACACTCGTCTTAAATGAGAATTTACGAAAATCGTTACCCAACCCCCAATCCGCGGCATTTTGCTGGCTTATTTAAATTTCCCTACCTAAAAACCATGCAAAATTTCCTTTATACCCCTCCCCTCACCTTACCCTATAACTCAAGTTTGTAGATGCAAAGCATCAATTTGTTAATTCGACCAGACAAAGTTCCACATAAATCCCAACTCTTCGTCCTCTAAATTTAATTGAAAAGGTATTGTGTTTGTAAACTTATTCTCTTTTCAAACTAAAGTTTATACAAAATTTAGAGGAAATTGAATTTAGGGTCTATTGTAGGGATGACAATGGGTCGGGTCTTCTATAAACTGGATCCAAACCCGTGACACTCAACTTGGTCTCATACCCAACCCAAATCCCCAAGGGTCTAACATTAGTAGACCCAGACCTGAATCCGATGGGTCTGAGTCGGGTCCGGGTCTACTCGTATGTATAATGACCTTCATTTTTTCTACTCACAATCCAACCTCAATTTTCTACTAACATGCCATTATCAAGTCAAATTAACAAGAAACAACAACAAATTCTATTATTTTCCCCAAATCATAACAAAATCTACAAATTAACCACAAAAACAGATGATCTACATCAATTTTTCCCAGATATATGTATATAAGATTAAACCCTAACACCTATTATGTAACATTTTATTTTGGTGGTTGTTCTTGCTTGGTGGACAGTGTTGGTATTGAAATTGTTAGTGGGTGATATGCTAGTAAGACACTGCTAGCGGTGGAATTTGGGTAAGCTATACTATGGTTATGCAATTTTGTGGGTTATGTTGTGGAGGTAGGCGTTGTTGGTTGAATTGGTGTTGAGAATGAAGGAAGAGAGTTTGAGTTGTGTAGAGGCAGATGCGAACTTCGAGGACGAAGTTCATTTTTAAGGAGGGAAGACAATAATACTCCGTATTTCTGGGTTAGGTACTCGGTCGAGTATGGGGTGTACTCGACCGAGTGGAGTGCACTCGGGCGAGTATGGTTTGACCGAGTGAGTTAAGTTATTGGCTTGGTTATCTTTTGTGGTTACTCGACCGAGTAGTATGTGTACTTGGCCGAGTAGTGGCCACTCGGTCGAGTGGTTCGATGTTACTCGACCGAGTGGACCGGTCTAATTATATCCTTCGATTTCATTTAATTTTAGACCGAGGGTTTTGTTTATAAGGTTTAAGTAATTTCTTAAACCATAAACTCATTTCTAACATAGAGAGAGAGGGATAAAGATGAAAGCTTGACTTGTCCTTCAATCGGATTGGGAATTTTTCACCTATTTTAACCTAATTTGATTCCTCTTATTATAAGTCGACGTCATTCAATTGTTTATACTATTTTAAAGTCTTCTTCTTCGAAAAGTTTGAAAAGAGAGTCCCTTTTATTTAAAATCTAGTTTACGCATATAAAATTTCGTATTCAGATTCCTTGTTATTTGTACTAGGTGATTTATTTATGAACCTGTCGCCGAAAAGTGCCCGAATCTGATTGTGTTGTGGAAAATGGTTCGAAACCCATATTTAAATTACAATTTAGGTCGAGACTTTTTTTATAGATAATATTTGATGAGTCTAGATGAAAATAAGATTTGGAATTTCCCAAAAATGATGTTTTAAACCCGTTTTATGAATCTTTACATTTTGTGCGACGGCTACTGTCAGCTTTTGGAAATCGGTCTGGGAACCCTTGATAAGTTTGGAATTTGAAAAAAGTACTTTAGATAAGAATTGTAGCAAAGAGTCATACGGTTCCAACCCAATTGGTCGTGAATCAATTGGATTTCTCTGGAATTATTAATGTATTTTATAGCGAGTCTGCCCGGTGCTGGAAAGTCTAAAAAAGTCGAGTTTGGAAGTGGAGCTAACTACTAAATCAGGATGGGTCTAGGTTATGTGCATGATTAATTGAGCATGTAGTGATTATACATAATTATGTTATGTAGGTTATGAATGAACTTGTGAAGGATTGATAATGGATTGCTTATGTGTGCTGGGATTGTAAAAAGGTAAAGTTTCCCTACTCAGTCATCTGTGTGTTTGATTTATGTTAATTGGAAATGTGTATTATCTTGGTGTGTTTATGGAGTATGGATTGGTGACGTTGTTAGTATTGTTTGTGAAGCCATCGCCAGAAGATGGTTTTCACCCCATGTTCTCCCCTTGTGGTTCCCGTCACAAGGGGGATGTGCACATTAATAATCTAGGTTCGCTCGTTGCGATAAGCGGGGCTTAGGTGGCAAGTTGTGGTCTACCACCGGCGGTGTGGGTACATGTTGCGATGGGTAACCTAGCAGGTATGGCTGCGGTTCAGACAATTGTGCTTGATGGATGAGATTGGCTATTGTTGTTGTTTGTTTCGTAGTTTATGATTGTTGATTAGTTGAATGACCCTTTATTTATGTTATGAACCTGCGATGATCCATTGGGGAATGGTGAGCAGATTTCTAACAGGTTTGTTATTTGAGCTCATTCGGGATGGATAAGAGAATCACCGAGTTTAGCTAGCTTCCGCTGTTACTTTGTCTTTAGATAACTTTTGTCATGGAGTTGTATTTTTGGTACTTCAGTTGGATTTTGATAGTTTGCCTTGTAATCGACAAAAACTTTTTATTTATTAATTTGTTCTTTGATGGTCTATTTGATATGCTTACCTCGGGCAACTGAGATGGTAGTACCTCTATGTACTAAGGTAGACCTTGGTAAGACACTTTGGTAGATAGGGGCGTTACATATTATTTCCCGAAAAGAACGCAAAAATCTCCATTAGCGGTTACTGCTCACTTGCGGTCGTCATGTGTCATGCTGGCAAGTGGTCTCATGTAGTACCAGATTCTGGTCGTCGATCGTTGATTTCACCTCATCCGGGTGTGGTGGCTTGGAGGGAGTCTTTTGGGGTAAAATGCGTAATTTGGGTTTTGGTTATGAGTATGTGATTGTGTGTCGCATTTTCAGTGTTTACTTTTCAAATAGTTAGGTTTAATTTTTTTTAATTTTTTCTTTAATATTTACGGTCTATCGGGTCGGGTCGGGTCCATGTCCTATAACTCAGACCCATACCCGGACCAAGATTATTTTTAATGGACCCATATCCGACCCATGCTCGAGGATCTGAAAAAATAAGACTCATATCCGCCCCATTCGGGTCCAATGCGTCGGGTCTGGGTCAGGATTGTAATACCCCTTTCTTTCCCGACCAAGGTAATCGGGAGGTGTTACCATCTCGGTTTCCCGAGGCAGTGAAATCGGAATTAAGAATAAGAAACACTTTATGTAAATGACAAGTTTAGTGAATTAAACTTAATAAATGAATAACAAAAGTGAACTATACATTATACAACTCATTTATCAACTATGTCATCTATGTGACTCGACTCCAAGTCTGAAACTCGTCTCGTCTCCCGCATGATACCAAACAAAACCTGTAAACAAACTGCTCCCCATATGATCGGAAATATCATA
>VHZZ01001796.1:11653-23421 GCA_009801015.1 Silene noctiflora | reverse complement strand
AGGTATCTCTAGGCCTAGGCATTTATCTTCTATTATGCATTTCTAATCTAGCACGGACCATCTATCTATGCATGTGTGACCCGACCCCCTAGACTTCTTTGATTTATTTTATTCACAATTTATTTGCAATCTTGTTAATCACCAATCTCAAAACCAAAAAAGTAACTCGACCTAGATAACCAATCCATAGCAATTCACAAGGTAGACGAGTTTCTCTCTGTGGTTCGACTCCTATTACTACATTTTTGTGCTATTAGGGTAATTTATCTTTGCATAGGTGTGCGATAGCCTGTGTCAAGATGTCAGAAGAGCGGTTTTTCAGCTGGGGGCCCTTAAATCTCCTGGTCCGGATGGGTTCCCGGCTATTTTTTTCCAACGGTGCTGGCATTCTATTAAGAATGATGTTACCAATGTTGTCCTTAGTATTCTTAATAATGGTACGGTCCTTAAAGAATTGAACAGAAATTTTATTGCTCTTATTCCTAAGTGTGAAAACCTCGAAAGAGTTGAAGATTACCGACTGATTAGTCTCTGTAACGTGGTTATAAAAATTATTACCAGGTGCATTACTAACCGATTAGGGAGGATCATGTGTTATTTAGTGGGGGACTGTCAAAATGCGTTTGTTAAGGGGCGTCATATTGGTGATAACATCCTGCTAGCTCACGAGGCAATCCAGAATGTTAATAAATACTCCAAGGGGAAATATGGTAGGTTTGCCTTCAAAGCTGATATGAGCAAGGCTTATGACCGTATTCGTTGGGACTTCCCTTCTTTGCTTTGGTTTTCCTATTTCTTTGATCAACATGATTATGAGTTGTGTCACAACGATCTCATATGAAGTCCTTTTTAATGGTGCTCCTTTGAAACAGTTTCATCCTAGGTGTGGGCTTCGCCAGGGGGATCCGTTGTCACCCTATCTTTTTATCTTATATATGGAGATTCTATCTCATAATGTGCTTGCTGCTCAGTCGGAAGGTTGGATTCATGGGATTAAGTTATCTAGATCTGCTCCACCTATTTCGCATCTTTTTTTCGCCGATTATTCGATCTTCTTTCTTCAAGATAAAGAGGACGCTTTTTCAAGACTTAAGGAGATTCTTGATTCCTTTTGTGTTGCCTCGGGTCAGATTATTAATGATAACAAATCGGGTATTATCTTTAGTCCTAATACTTCTTTGCGATCCGCTAAAATAGGTCTCTCTACGTTACATCTTTCTCAAAACAAGAGTATTGGTAAATATTTGGGTATTGAGACGGAATTTGGCTCATCCAAGAAGGCCATCTTCAATGGTCTTATTGAGAGGGTTAAGAGTCGAATTTCTTCCTGGAACGGAATTTTTCTTTCACCAGCTGGTCGGTTGACCTTGATTTCTTATGTTTTGTCCACCTTGTCTAATTATGTGCTATCGGTTTTCAAAATACCGGTAAGTGTGGCTAACAAGATTAATGCCTTGTTGTCGCATTTTTGGTGGGCTGGAGTGAAGTCGACTTCTACTATTCACTGGTGCAGTAAAAATTTCCTAAGCTTGCCAAAGTCGGAAGGTGGTCTCGGTATTCGGAGTATTATGTGTATGAATCAGGCTCTTTTGGGGAAGCTTGCTTGGAGAGTTCTTACGTCTAGAGAATCATTGTTCAGTCAGGTGTTATAGAACTAAGCTTATCCGGCATGATAATCTTATCTTGCCTAGTGCGCTTTCCAATTGTAGACACTTATCCTGGGGTTGTAAAAGCATTTCCTTGGGATTGGAATTGGTCTTGGCTGGCATTGGGTGGAAGCATGGTGCTGAGTCGAATTTTAATGTTTGGAAAACTAACTGGGTTAACGGGATGGCCCCTCCTTGTGTTTCTAGTCTTGGTTCCCACCGCCACCATCCATGCTGAACGTGACGGTTAAGGAGCTTTTTCCTCCTTCATTGCTTTGGAATTGTGAACTTGTTTATGACTTATTTGACCATGTATGGGCTAAGAGGATTTGTGCTATGCCTATTTGTGCGTCGGTGCCTCAGGATTATATCTTTTGGAAGCACACTCCTTCGGGTATTTTTTCGGTCAAAAGTGGGTATGCTGTTTGTCTATCATCTTATCTTCGTGATCATTGTTCTACAAAGGATCTATCTCGTCTTGATGTTGCTGGCAAATCCTTTTGCAAGAAAAAGTTATGGCATCTACCAGGGCCCCAGAATTGGAAAATTCTTATCTGGAAAATTTTAACAGGCTCTCTCTCGGTCGGTGCGGAGTTTCTGAATCGTAATATTAATGTGTCGTATCTTTGTCCCTTATGCCAAGCCCCGGGCTCTGTTGAGACTCTTGATCACCTTTTCCGTGATTGTCCCCTTGTTAAAAAGTCATGGGCCGGCTCTGCTCTTGGTATTTCCACGTTTCTCACCGAGTCCATTGGCATTAGAGATTGGATTATCAACTGGATCCATTTCTTTGATTCCAAAAGTGTGCCACTTGCCACTACGATTACTGTTCTCTCTTTCTTTTAGTGTGTTTGACGCCTGCATAATGAGGTTCTCTTTTCGCGAAAAACGTTTTCTATTGATTATTTTTTTAATCTGCATGCATCGGTGGTTAGTTTGGCTTTGGAGGCAGATGACCTTGCTTCTACAAGAGCAGCTTCTGCGGTTAGGTATCACTTTGATCCTGGGGATGCCCTTCGTAGTAAGATCAATAACCATCTACCTTTCTTTCTTGTGGGGGAGCCTGGGACCTTTAAACCTTTCCAGGTAAAAGTAGATGCTAGTTGGAGGGATTCGCTACAGGCTTCTTCGGGATGGGTAGTGTACTCGCCTGAAGGACACCACGTTGGTTCATTCGCTCGCATTCTCCGCTGAGCCTGCCCTTCAGGCAGAAGCGATTGGTCTATGGGATGTTATCTGCTGGGCCAGGGGGCGTATGATACTTCATTTAGATATCTCCTCGAATTGCCTTCAGTTGTTATTTCAGGTGTTATTTCAGCTGGCTAAGGTCGAAATCCTTCACTGTCTTACTAAAGACGTTTTGCGGGATATTGACCATTTTCTTCCTTTCTTTCATTGTATTTGTTTTAGTTTCTTACCACGTCATTTAAATAAGGTTGCCCATAACCTAGCCAGAGCCAAAATGGGTCTGTAAGGTTACCCTTCTACAGTTGCCGCCCAAAAAAAAAAAAAAAAAGTGCAAAGCTTTCTAAAAAGTGACTTGTGTTTTCCCTTCACTTCAACCAAATGAGTATGCATATCGAGCATCAATTATTGGATCGTGGGTGAGTACAAGTAAGAGGCTCGAGCTCGAGTCACTATGGGAAACTTGACTCGTCAACAACGATGACAGGTGTGATTCACGGGGCATGACTTGCTTACGGATCTCGAGAAGTCGGCCCGTGACACAGGTGTCCCAAGATCAGTAAATGTGAGCACACTCCATCAGCGTCAGGGTGCTACCAACTTAATTTTGTCCTTAAAATGTCCACACCTCCAAGTTTAGGGTGGAACAAATTCGAGCCAGACAAATTTGTATTCGTGCTATCATCATGGGTCTAACATAAACTTGCAGACCTGAAAATCAAGCGCCTCATCAATGCTCTGGCACCCATAAAAACAGCATTGTAACGCTCGGTTACAAATTGACAAGCCTAAAATACCAAAAGATTGGAAATATACTCTCAATGGCGAAAGACCAAACACGAGATTAACATCTGAAGAATATACAGATCATCAACGGTAATAATTAAAGGACTTGTCTAATTTTGTATTCAAAAGCCACTGCTCCAGGTAAATAGTGTAGAACCTAACTCGAGAGTCTCAAGCAAAAGCTTCTAATCCAACTGAAAGCAACTATTATTACTGGAAGCCGATATTCAAGAGATTAAAACAAATGAAAACTGAGGTTGGAAGAATATTATATATATATACAAAAATGTACCAAGGATAACAAGATTTGGACATCAAAATCCAACCACGCTATCTCCAAGGAGCAACTCTTCATTTCTGACAATACTGTCACAAGGACGAGCAAATGGATCAGAAAACACCATTCTAAACCTATACTCGTCCCAGAAAAAACATTTTCAGCCCAAAAAGACTCCGTTAGGCGATCTAGTGGGCCACTTGAAAGTTGAATCATGACAAATCAAACGATCCTTGTCCTTCATTGATAGCGTAGAGCAACTTCTTGAACATAACCTCCTGCTCACGAAAAGTTAACGTTTTTTAGGCTAAACCAATATTTTGTGGATTTCATCAACGTGTCTCAAAATTCACAGCAATTTCACAAAGAGACATGGTACATACTTTGGTTGAGTAAGGAGGAAGTTTGAGATAATTAGCGCATGTCATAACACTGGGCAAGTCATCATCTGCAGTTTCTGAAGCACCTGTTCCATTAGCAGCTGTCGTCCCAGATGAAGAAAGCTGTGACATCAGAAAACACACGTAACCTAATTATAAGATTGGTTACAAGCACAGTGAACTGGTAAAACAGACAAATTGACAAAAGATTTCCAGGGATTTCATATGGCGTACCCCTGTGTAACTGTGTTTTATAAATTTCTATTGTATCCTTAGTTTCTAAAAATCATCTAATAACCGTTTAGATGAACAAATAGTTCTTAAATAAACTACGGAGTATGTGACTACAATTCAGGCTTTTTATCGGTCAAGCTTCATAAAAAAGATGCTGATTGCTGAGTAAACAAAGATAATGTTGACCGCAAAACAAATTATTGCTGATAAAATAAATTTAAACGAGGCGGATTGAAATACTCGAGTTATTTTAAGAACTATTCCTTGGGATTTGGGACATATGAAACGTCGTTAAAAAAGAGGGTACAAAGTAAAAATCAGAAATAAACACAGATCCATAATAGACAGTTCGAATTCTTTTAGCAAATAACTTGCCTTCCTCACAATAGTCAACTTGGGATTTAGCACCGCTAGACCTCCTGGTGGAAGCATAGGTGCACCTGTAACAAACTGACAAAAGGCACGTTGTTCTTCCGGCGTGAACTCCCCCATGATCTCAAGAAGCTGCAAAAGTAACATAGTTCATAAATTCAAAAAAATGTGACTCACATAAATGTTGTGCGATACACGAGTTTCAATATAAAGTTCAGGAAAGAATTATACGTTGACAATTGCTGGACTCTTGGCTGTGTAACCATGATCAAATTTGATGTGATCCACAAGCGTATCAGGCTGCCAATAGAAAGATTATTAACCTAAGTAATCTAATCACAATGACCAGCATGGAAGTAAATTCATCAGAACAAAGGTTACCTTCCACAATTCCCTACGTCCACAGAGTAAGTAGTCTAGCTCATTAGGAGAAAATATTTGCAAAGATGTGACGTCAAACACCTGATGCAGCAGAACATCACAAATCAAGACCAACCAAGTGACCAACAGTATCATGCAAACAACACCCTGCTCACTTAAGCGGAACTAACAGTTGAAATTGGTAAACTGAACCAAAAACTAAAACCACAAACTCAACACCACATCAAACACAACTGCTAGAAAAAAACGCCCCGTCCCAACATCAGTATCCCATCTCATCAGCTATTCAAAAAGTATTTATCTCAAATGACCCGTCCACGCTAACAGAAATTAATGCGCAAGAATCTACATATATCTTGTATTTTTTTTGGTGAAAGATAAATTTTATATGTTGAAAAGGGGAAAATCACTCCACAGAGATGAGAACCTTTCGCTATTGATAAACCCTATTAAGAATACAGAAAATGCCATTACTTCTTCAAGAAGCAAAGAGGAAAAGATAAAATTACCTGGTTGAATCCAGCCCTAAAAGCTTCCAATTGTCGCGAAATTCCAGTCTCCACTGTAGCATCGACTACCAACGAAATATACTCCTCCAGATTATTGATATCAACCTGTAATAAGCCCAAAGAAAATCAGCGTTCAACCTAGAAATTTGAAACCTAAAAATGAACATAAACATAAACTAGAGACATTCCATTTTGCAATAATGGTGCTTACAGTTTCATCTCCAGGTTTCAAGACATAATCTGGATAACCAGGAAGTGTGAAGTCCAGACACAGATCTCCAATTGGAGTCCCACGAAAGCACAACTCCCCTATCGCATCTGGATGATCACCACCGATTGACTCTAGATACTGCTTTCTGCAAACTAAAGCTTGCAATTCTTGCAACGTTCTCCCTATCTCGGGGTCGAATGAAAGAATATCATGCAAATCAAGTTCCTGTAGTACATAGACCAAATTAATGCAATGAAGCAAGAGGATTATAACAATTAAACAAATAGTGCCAAAATATATAACAGAGCTCTAATCTGATGAGAAAAAGATTACATATTGAGTTAATGACAAGTATTATCCTATCAATTAATATAAGAAAGTGCAAATGTCGCTTAACAAGTGGTAAAGCCATTTTTTGTTCCAAGGAACACAAAATAGAATTCCCAAGCAATATAACGTAGGAGAAATGTTCTAAATAAAAGTGATACGTAGTAAAACTTAACCACAAATGTCAAAACCCAAACTTAAATGATATAGTGGAACCAGCTTACCTCCCCCCG
Organism: Silene noctiflora; assembly: GCA_009801015.1. Taxonomy (NCBI): domain Eukaryota; kingdom Viridiplantae; phylum Streptophyta; class Magnoliopsida; order Caryophyllales; family Caryophyllaceae; genus Silene; species Silene noctiflora. The sequence goes on along the minus strand of VHZZ01001796.1, from coordinate 16,880 downwards.
CACAAGTTTGTAGAAAGCCATCGATAATGGTAGATCCAAAAGCCTTCCATCTTGAAGAGCTTTAGCCATCACTCGTCCAAGCAGACGGAAATATTCAAGGACTTTACAAAGCTGACTACCATCAGAAGTGCCAGTACTTGAGGGCCAAGGTCGAGGAAACAAACCAAGAGGAGTCTGAACAATATTCGCATCGCCACTGGAACTCAATTTCAAGGCATCTTTGGACTTCCAATCTTTGCTTTGATCATCACCAATTTCCAAGGAAGTCTTATCAAAAGAATAACTTGCCCTCCACATACCCAGATCAACTTTTTGAAGATCGTGACTCAAGAGGGTGTAGAATTCTAATGTTGGACCCAATCCTGTTCCAACCTCACCAAAATACTCTACTTCAAGTACAGCCTTCTGACTAGAATACATTTCCATAACTTTTGCAGCAGAATCCAAGATCCGGTTCCTTGATACACGTACTTTCTGACGTTGTAACCTCCCCACTCTGACCTCTCTTTCATTCATCCCTTGACCATCAGCACCCTGCTGTTGCTGCAAGCGATGCAAGGCTCTGGATAATCCAAAGGCAGTGGAATAGAAAAACTGCCGCCTTGTTTCAAAAGGAAACAAAAACGGACATGCTTTTGTCAACTGGTAGCACCAGGAAGGGAGACTGCCACTGCAAAGAGAAAGTGCATCCTGCATCTGCCGAGCCAATTTAGGAGTGAGTTTACTGTTAACGAATTCTGTAGTAGGAACCCTAGATCCAGTGACACTCATCTCATCCAGACTTGTAATCATCCCTTCAGAGAAATTGTCAGAGGCTAACTGAACTCTCAACCGTGGTGCAAGCTGATTCAACCCTTCCAGCACACGCAAAAGTGACAATATATCATATGTAGGGTTGTTTTTCTCCATATCACACGGAAGTTCTGCTTGCAGGATGCTATCCAGAAGAGATCGGCGTGACACATCAGCACAGTTTGAACCAGAAGTAGATCCCGATTCTTTAGATTTTGACGGAGATGACTTGTCAGCTTGGCTATCTGCCCTCTGGTAAGTTATCGTATAAATATCACCCCACAGCCTGCTGCCATCACTGGTAACAAAATCACTTCCAGTAAGCCTCTCATCATCTTCTTCATCATTAACCAGCTGTCGTTGCATGGCTTGGTATATGGTCAAATTAGGGTTAAGTTGCTTTCCACCAGCAGAGAAAACTAACTTAGGGGGATCAGTGGAACCACCAAGAGGACGTCCATGACGATCCCTGCCTCCTCTGAAACCTCTACCATTAGATGCTAGCCCCGCCATGGCAGCCGCGGCAAATGACATTGCACCCCTTGAGCCAAAAGAACTCCCACTCCGAAAATCAGTGGAGTCTGAGGCTCTGACAGTTGCAGCTCGACTACTGGAGCCAAAAGTAGGGTTGGCCTGACCATCACTCGTAGCAGGTACAGATGCAGAGTCCAGAGCAGAATCACTCAATTTAACATCATGCACCTTGTCAGCCATGCATGAAGGAAGTGTATCGTCCCTCAGTACCTTCAAAGACATAAATAATGAACAAATAAGGCACTAAATAACATAAATAAGTCTCCCGTCCAACCAGACTGAAAGATCAAAAAACAAGTGCATAACCAAGTAAGCAAATTTACATACATCCTCATGATCATCATCTTCATCATCCGAAATGTCATCATCTTCAATCACCAGTGAGTCATCCATGTCAACAGGAGACATGTCCATATCTTCATCCTAAGAGTAACAAAGGAAATTCATGTAAATCAGAAGCTAATGAATAGTTTCAGCTCTAGGTCTAGACCACTGTTATACATTTGTTAATAGTAAATAACAACAAGACGCGCGATTTCCAGAAGCCTAAGACACACATAACATACTAAAAATTCATGTGACGTTCATAAGAGAAGGAATAGTTAACAAAGAACCTAGAAACAAATATGACATATATTTGGATACGTCCGGTTCAGTTTATATCTCAGTAGTGATACAACAACTAGGGCAAATAAACATATACCATACCGAACAAGATTCTTCATTTGTTGATTTCAATTGAGCATCCTTCTCTGAAGCAGCTTTCCTGCGCGCAGCATTTCTTGTTTGGGGGCCTTTTGTTTCCTCATGTGCAGGTTTTAGTATAGCTTTTCCCTTCCCTTTTGAAGAGCTGCTGTTTTTCTCCTGAGATAAATCTTTTCTAGGAGTGTCTCCAATATTAACACCTGATCTAGATCTAGTGGACTGACGGCGAGTACTAGGAACAGGAGTGGAAGCAGATGGTGATCCAGCAGAGGCAGCTGTAGCGCCAGAATCAGAATTTCCCACAGATGACTGCTTTTGGCTAGAATCACCTCTTTGAACTCGTGGCCAAAGAAAGCTCTCAACAGCACTTAGGCTAGCTAGGGGATCAATCAGTACAATAGTGTTCGAATAGTCCCGAAGAGATTTCTCACCCTGAGCTCTGCATAGACGCAGCTTAAATGGTTGAGATAATGCACTTAAACCTGACGACAATCGTCCACTCCCACCTGATGACCTAGCCGGTTGACTTAAAACAACTGGAAAGCGCTCCAAGGAAGATAAAGAATTTTGAAGTTTTTGTACTAAAACAGTCATCGGAGCTTCACTGCTTTCAGTAATATCAGTAGGAAGAGCAACTGAAATAAATGATTTATATCTTTGGAGTGCTTGTTGTCTAAGCTTGGGAAGATTTGCCCCTGACATTTTCTCTTTGGAAAAATACCCACACGAGAAGTAGTTCAACAGAGCAGCGACAACGCCACTGCCAATAAATTCAAATGTAGAAACGCCATCACCTTTGCTTAGTTCAGCCAACATCTCAGATACTACGCTTACCAGGCTCTCTTCCTTCCCAACTGAGAAACTTGCAGCATAAGTACCAGAAGTTTTGAAATTTCCTTTTGATTTAGATTTCTGTTCATCTACACCTGAATTCAACCTTGCACATAGTTTCTTTAAGAGTAAGAGATCATCGGAAATGCCCACATCAGCCGCCCCACCATCAGAAGGGAAGTACTTATTCTTCAAAGATTTGGCAGAAGCACTGACAGTAGAGCGTAGTTTGGAACTAACAGAAGGAATTTCAACAGAACCAGGAGGTGAACCAACACAAGTAGAGGCGCTATTTTTGGATTCTTCAGCAATGTTTGCATCTTGCTGCTGGTTTTCACTGCGTCGCCTCGAACGTCGTACGCGTGTAGATACTCCAGGTGTTGAGTCATTGTCTTTATCAGGAGTGGCAGTCTGAGGCAAAATAGAGGTTGAAGGAGGAGCTAGTATCAACGAGTCCACAGCATGAACTACACCTTCTCTCACGAACAACTTTGAGAATGTCTCTGGAAGTTTTTCCATAAGGATCTCAGCAATTTGGAGGGCCGGAACCAAAACCTGTGGATCCTTCCACGCTAAGACACCAGCAAGGAAACTGAAATACAATTACAGATGAATAAATCAGGATGAGGAAAGCCAGCTGACTGAATGTACGTAAGCTACATATGTATGTATTTGCAGTACACCAACAGAACAGAAGACAAATACCTAGAGATGTTTGTCGTATTATTCAAAGATGATATCATATCTGCATTGCTGAAATACATAAGTTTACCAATTACTGAGAGACACTTGTGACGGACAGGACCATTTACACTTGAACCATAAATCTGTTTTCAGTAAAAAAAATACGTTAGGACTTGACAATTTTTTGGAGTTGGATGTTGGACAGATTTGAGCTAGTATAACCTGGATCAGCACAGGAAGAAGATCCATTCCAAACTGGAGCAAAAACTCCGGCTGATCATTGAGAAGTTTCTCTCTTGCAGACGCATCTGGAGGGTTCCCATTTGACTCATCTTGGTTGCTAGAACTGCTGGCGGGAGACTTTTTCAAAAGAGGCCCTCTTACGAATAAGTTAGAGCTTGCTGGAAGGGAAATGGTTCCTTGAGGAAGTGGAGGAAGCAGTTCATTCGCAAGGTTCACAATCTCAAATATCTATGTATAACAGAAGTGCAAGCATCAGACTACGGAAACTTGCGATATTTATAACTGATATCCAGCTACATTTTTTCGTACAGGGAAGCAAAAGATATGATATCGCTCGCACGCACTAGTAGTAGAGGGTACTACCGTACAACACTGAGCACAAGCATACCTGCTCAGGTGGCCTGCTTAGAGCAGGAGAAACAGACATATTGCTCACAAGTCCAGATCCTGCTAAAATGTCTTTAAGAATGCCACTCACTCCCAGAAGCATTAAAGTCTTGGCACCCACAGTGGACCCACTTGCACATGTGGAGAGCAGTCGAACCAAGCCCTACAGAAATATGCTACTCATATTAGCTTCAGAAAATTTTACAAACACAGCTTACCAGCAAGTAGCTATTTCACTTACAGTGTACGTAGAAGTGCTCAAGGAGGCCTGGCCCCCACCAGAATTACTGGTAGAGATAAGTGAAACAGCCTGGGTGACCAGACCATGATTACAAAGGTCATCTAACTTGTCAGATGATGCGGCAAAGGCCTCAACAATTCGAGTAAGACAAACAGAAGCATGCTCCAGAACCTAAAAGACCGAAATAAGCATATAAGAAAATGGCTCAAGTCATCCAGTGATTAATATAAAGGTAAATCATGATATCGATCCCGAACCTTTGCGTCATGGTATTGCAAGAGGTTAGTCAAGTGAGGGACAGCTTCCATCACAAAATCAGCAGCATCTGAAGGGAGCTTCTTGCACATATTTGCAGCAGTAGCTAAAGCCACTCGCTGAATAAAAATAATAAAGAACTTGAGATTTCATAGCACATGCATTCATATTACTACAGAAACACTCAGACAGACAAGAGACACTTGCCTGAACCCCTGTAGAAAAGAAATCAAGATATGATAGCACTGCCATAAGCGCACCAGCTCTCAAACACGCGGTAGGGTGTTCTTGCGATATCTTCTTAAGTGCTTGCAGAGACTGTTCCATATCAAACAATAACCCATTAAACAAAATTGTCCCGTTCAAAAAAAAACAAAAATCATTATATTCCTCCCATCATTTATCCAAGCATTATAATCATTTACTTACAAGCAAAATAGAACTACTTGACTATATACCCCTTCCAATCTATTGAATTGCATCCATTTGCTTTTGGCACAATACAAAGTTACTAAATTATCGGACTTGCTAAAATGTGGGGAAATAGAAGGAATT
>VHZZ01001795.1:86065-101527 GCA_009801015.1 Silene noctiflora | reverse complement strand
TAAATATTTTACTCATATATAGATATTTCACGTATATACACAAACTATTTTAAAATAATTTTAAATGATGTTTAAAAAAATGCTTACAAATATACTCGTGCAACTTTGCACGGGTTTAAACTAGTTTACCAAATAAGTCGTGTCCTCCCCGGAGATGTTCCCGCCGAATTGAAATGTTGGTTATTTACTTCTCAAAAACACCTCAACCCATCAACTCTATAGTTAAATGAGGAATGCATAAATTTGGTTGCATCTCGTACAAGACTCAGTGTATGTGCCTGTATTGCATTCTCGAGTGCAGTTGTTCACATCCCTACTACTCGGCAGTTCTTTTATTTTTGTGACCCATTTCCCTAGAGTTGAGCAACAGCACCTTGAAAATCTGAAATCTGAATCGGAGGATAACACATTATTGATTTCTTGGACTTGTTTATCTGCTGTAGGCTTTGCTACTGAGCATCTTATCCCGAAAGCCGAACATGGTTTGATTTCTGATGTCCCTCCTACTGTGGCTGCCATTAAGAACCCCTCTTCAAAAATATCTTATGATGAATATAATCATGAGCGATACCCTCCTGGTGATCCTAGCAAGAGAGCTTTTGCCTACTTTGTTCTCACAGGTGGGAGATTTGTATATGCTTCCCTTATTCGGTTGCTCGTCCTTAAGTTTGTGCTGAGCATGTCAGCCAGTAAGGATGTCCTTGCACTGGCCTCAGTTGAGGTTGACCTGTCAAGCATCGAGCCCGGCAGTACCGTGACTATTAAGTGGCGTGGCAAGCCTGTGTTTATCAGGCGTCGTACTGAAGACGACATTAAGCTGGCAAACAGTGTTGACCTTTCTGCCCTCCGGGACCCACAGCTAGATGCTGACAGGGTCCAGGACCCCGAATGGCTCATAGTGATCGGTGTTTGCACTCACTTGGGTTGCATTCCATTGCCAAATGCCGGTGACTTCCATGGATGGTTTTGCCCTTGCCATGGTTCTCACTATGATATCTCGGGTAGAATTCGCAAGGGTCCCGCTCCTCTCAACCTTGAGGTACCAACATACAAATTCATGGAAGACAACAAGTTGTTGATTGGTTAAGGAGTTAGATGGGGTTTATTCTCAGTGTAAGAACGGCCGTATCTACTCGTACTATCTAGTATTGTATTTTGTTCTTCTTTGTTTTTAAACTCGGGTGTTGGATATATTCTGCGAGTCTTCAGATAAATTTATTCGCGGTTGAAGCATGCCAAAATGCTTGTGTAATTTTGAGTTTGTAACTCTTCAACTTGTTGAGTTGGTGTTGACATTACTGTTCAATAATTTGCCAGCCAATTTTCTTTTAGCAATATTTTCTCTTGCACTGTAATCGTCTTTGTAGGGTTCGTTATAGTTGTGCAGTCCTATTGTCAATGTTATGCCAGTATATCGGATATTCAGATCATCAGATTGTTGTGTATCTAGTTTCTCGGAAGTCACTTCTGATACGGAGGCATTCCGAACTAAGCTTATGTGTTGCCCCTCGATTTAGCTGATCACTTCTGATACAGAAGCATTCCTGAATGCCCTCGATTTAGTTGATCATGACTACAATCTTTCGTGCCGATGATTCAGCAATGTTTTTACAACATTACAAAACCCTTATAGTGACACTGAAAACTTCCAGAAAACAGAGAGAAATTGAATGGGGTTATCATTTGTCTTGTTCTCTTGGATCACTGCCAAATTCGAGTGGGTTTAACCGGAGAAACGGAAAGAAATTAAAGTTTGTATAAAACAAATTTACTCACATAAATAAATAGGACGTAATAGAGCCGAGCTGAAATAGACCAATCTCAAGATTAGCTTGTATATTAAACAATCGAACTTGATCCCAAACTTAAACTCTTGAATCAAAGCTCGATTTCAATCCTATAATTTTTGACGATCCCAAACTTTTCTCTAAACCCGTATACAAGTAGTCTGTAATCTCGATCCTTCGTCCCGTTCCATGTCTTATTTTGTGTCCCACGACATATCTTCTGCCACATAACCCTTTTATCTAAGAGTCGTGAAATATAAGATAAGACACAAAAAAGGGATCGAGAATCCGACTCATATACAAGAGAGAACAAGAATACAAGAGTAACCCCGATGTAGTATTAAATTAAAAGCGACCGTTACAGCAAATCAACCTAAAAACGACACAAGTTTACAAACAACAAAACACATCACCATTTTTGATACCAACTTCCCTAATTAATCTGCAGATCACCATTCTAACAAACCACCTTCATTTTCTTCCTCAATTCACCCTAACCGCCATTAAAACTACATACCCAACATTTCTTTTCTTCAAATTATTCATCTTTATTTATATTTATTCCACGTAATTTACCCTGTAAAATAAAGCTTTGTTTTTTGAAAATCGTCAAATGATGCATTGAATAAATCAATAGTATATAAATTATAATTTGGTTTGTTAATTATTCTGGGTTTGGTGATAATGTCGTTTGTGAATAACACGCAAGAGATGGAGATAGAGACGGCACGAGTGAAGCATAATCATAAGGAAAAGAATAAAGATGTAATTAGATTGGAAAGAGAATCTGTTATTCCTATTTTAAAGCCTAAATTAATCATGACTTTGGCTAATCTCATTGGTATGTAATTACTATTTTCAATTTTTTTTTTTTTTTTAATGCTGAAGGGATTTGAACCCAGGTCCTGAGCACCATCTCTCACGACTTTACCAAATAAGCTGGTTGACGTCTGCTTGGGTATGCCTTTTGTAATATAGTGATGAATTGGAGTTTCTTTTGTAATATTTGAAATGGGTTTTGATTGTTTTGTAATATTTGAAATGGGTTTTGATTCTTTTGTAATATTGGAAGTGGGTTTTGTTTGTTTTTGTATTTTGTCTTTTGTCTTTTGTATTTTGTGAAATGGGTTCGTTTGCTCTCGTTTTCTGTGAAATTGGTGTTGCATGATTTTGTAACTTAAGTTGTGGTGGCGTAGCCAGGATTTGTAACCAGGGAGAGAAGCTTTGAGAGGGTAAACGAGTAATGTTATAAGGTAAACTGGAAAAAAGTCGGAAATTTTTAGTTGGTTTAGTGTTCAGGAGGTAATGGGCCTTGCTAGCCCCCCTTAGTTCCACCATTGGCTGTGGTCTATATAGCAATTCACTATTTGAAGTGGGGGCTGTATTTTGGGATTTTCTCTGTGAAAGCTAAGTTTTGCATAAATCCTTAAGCAGTGTGCACTGTTCATTGGCTTGATATTTGATGTCCTGATGTTGCATTTATCTATGTTGGGATTTTGAGGCAGCCTTTAGCCCATTTACGAGTTGTAGTGTAAGAATACACTTGAGGAGTGCTAACTATTAAAAATAATGTTGTACAGAATGTAGGCAAGCAAGCAGTCATTGTATATACTTGGCGGCTTTTGTTTTAGGATCTTGGGATGTGATCTCTAGTCTTAGCAACTACCTGAATTTATCGAGAGGCTAGTTCTTATGTGATAATTTATACGGGTTACAGTGATGCATATTTGGTTAGTAAAACATCCATTTAGGTGTACAGTTTCTTCTCTAGACATGAGGTTATGTGGAATATTTGTTTGTGTTACAGTCTTGCATCATGACATGGGTGTTTGATTACATTGTTATGTGCTTCATTTTACGTACTTCGTCATCAAAGCGTGTCTTTTGAGTGACTGGGGGAGTGGGACTAGTTCTCCATGTTCAGAGGCGGATTCAATTAAGATGTTGAAAATTCTTTACCATCTCCTGTGTGTATCTTTTTTTGTCCCCAAGAGGATAGAGGATGAGTTATTTAGGTCTAGTGTACCTAGCATCCAATCGTAACCATAAATATCGAGTTCTACTCAGCTGGCAATATAAATACTGCCCTCAAGGCCTCAACTGTCCTTGCTTTATCGGCATTGCCATAAAATGGGGTAGCAGATTTTATTATTTTCACACAATATTTTAGGATTTGGGGGTAGCATCCGCCACCCATCTTCCTACGTAGCTCCGCTTATCATACAAGTCTTTATGCGTTTGGCTGAAAGTAAACAAGTGTAATGCTGTTTTCACGCAGAGCTCAGTTCGGATCGAAATGAGTTTTTGAAGCTGTGCAAGAGAATTGAGTACACTATACGGGCATGGTATCTCCTACAGTTTGAAGATTTGATGGTACTGTTATGAATATGATATATAGCTTCTGATTGAAGATTTGATTTAATATCATTTTTTTAACTTCGCATCTTTTTAAATTATATATGCCTGATTGCTATAATTTGATACAGCAATTATACTCTCTCTTTGATCCTGTTCACGGAGCTCAAAAGTTGGAGCAACAGAAATTGTCTCCTGAGGAGATTGATATTCTTGAACAGAATTTTTTAAGCTACATGTTTCAGGTAATTTCCTCCTTTCTCCTTTAGAAGGATAGTTACGTTTTAATGATAGGTTTCTTTCTCCAGAAGATTCGACCTAGGATAGTTATGTGAGAAATAGTATTTTGAATTCTAGCTCTTAATGCAATTATGTATTAATGTATTACTAGTATAGATCCCGTGCAAATGCTCGGTATTTTAGTTACAAATATTAGAGAATTTGACAATTAATTAAACTAATGCAGTTTATCTCCATTTTGAAAAGAGTAGAAAATTTGCATATTTAATCTCAAGGCGATATTTTATTAGCGTTGTTTATGTAAAAGTTAAACAACGATAGATGTTATACCATGATTTAACTTACAAAATTAATTAGGAGATAAATATTGTTCAATAGTAAATATAGATAGTGAAGACTAATTAATTAGGAAAGAAATATTTTCAAGTAAAATATCACTTAGGCGGAAAATTTAAGCAGGAAAATTTAGAGATGTGTTAATCTTTTAGTATATAGGGGATTGTTGTGATGCTTTACATTCAGGTAATGGAGAAAAGTAATTTCAAGATCGTTAGTGATGAGGAGACTGAAGTTGCACAATCTGGCCAGTATCTGTTGAATCTTCCTATCACTGTGGATGAATCCAAGGTTCTTTTGCACTACTTCCACTGGTCTTCGTGTTAAGTTCTTGAATATTTGAAATTATCAATTTTTTTTCCTGTTCAGCATCTGATACTCTCTTTTTCATCGCCCGAATTTGTTTCACGGTGACGGCAGCTTGACAAGAAACTCCTGGGAAAGTACTTCTCTGTGCATCGTCATGAAAATGTTCCGGAGTTTGCCGATAAGGTAACTTGTAGGTATATTATATGCCCGTTTATTTTTTTTTGTTTTCAAACTTCTGTATGAAAACATAGCAACTTCTTTAAACTTTGCATGAAATCCTCAACTCACTAGCGAAAATATGTGAAAGTTACTTTTGGAACTAAGAAGAATAACTTGAAGTGTCTGTTTTCTTGCATGATTAGAGCGTTTCATGCTATAATTGCCTTTATTTTGGCTACATAGTACTACATCCTCGATAGACATTATAAGAAAGCCGTTTCCTTTTGATCTGTGATTTCTCAAACTTTACATTTTAATGAGAGAATTTTTGAGTTTTCCTTTCGCTTTAGACCCTTCCTTTTCATAGTCATCTAAACAAAACTCCTGTATTGTAATGTTTTTGGTGTTTGCTTCTCTGCTCTAAAGGAGCCCTAAAAGAACAGGATGAATAGTTTTTTGGTGCTTTTCCCCTTTCTTTATGGGTACAGTTGTAGTAATATGTTTTGGCGACTGGTAGATCAAAAATGTGAAGCTTGTTTGAATGCTCGTCCTATTAATATATTCTAGCTATATTATGATATCAACGTTTAGGCCTTATTTGTGGTAGTTCTTTGCATAATCTTTGCATCCGAAATGGAGAGCTTCACAAAATTTCTTTTGCTCACTTTAATGTTGAGATTTAGTGATATGTCCAATTAGTTGTTTCTGTCTCAAACTCTCTATGTTGGATGAAGAAACTGATCTCTCTGTTCTCTTCTATTTTTCTCAGATGCTTAATTACTATGTTTTTACTTTCAGTACGTCATTTTCCGGCGTGGCATTGGTCTTGATCGCACTACGGATTACTTTTTCATGGAGAAAGTGGATATGATCATTTCTCGGATATGGGCGAAGCTTCTGAGAGTGACTGGGTGAGCACAATTGAAGTCTTGTACGTTTGATTGAGTTGAAAGTTCTACAATTGAAATTGTGTGTCTTGTTAGCTAGATACAACTAGGATTAATCTCAGGAGCCAAAGTTCATCATGTTTGCATGGATGCATGCTTATCTTAATGATGCTACAAGGATGCTTGCTTTGCATGACACATCTTTGTCATTACAAGAGATTATTTGTTCAGTAGAAAATAATCTTGTAGAACTGAGGAAACCCTTGTCTTCTGTTGCTTGTTTATTGCTTTAATAATATTTGTTTTAAAAAAAGTAGTGATGATTGTTAAAAAATACATAGTTTGAGTTTTCTCTAACTAGGTAGAATTGCGGCAATGTTTATAAATCCTTTTCAGTAGTAACCTCAGGTATCCACTAAGGACACTTCAGAAATTCTCATTACTGTTAGTCTGTTACTGATACAATGATACTATTTGCTCTAATTTGTCGTCCTTAAATATACATTTGCAGGATAGAGAAACTTAAATCCAAGTTTTCAAAGCCACGCCAACGATCTATGAAGGATAAAAAGAATGATGATGAGACTAGTGCTGACTCTGATCAGGATGATCTCTATGTCGAACGGGTCCGAATTCAGAATTTGGAAATAAGGTTTGGACCTTGGAATCGTCGTGTATTTCTCTTGACTCGCATAAATTTTCGTTGTTAGAGTGGTTTACTTAACCATGAAACTTTGTCCTGACTTCAGGTTTTTTGACTTTGCACAAGTTCTATATTTTACAATTTTAGCATAATATACCAGAATACACATGCCTCTTGCAGGGCACACTTGAAGAGTTGAAGTAAAGTAACCATTGAAGTTTCAAATTTTGTCTGTAGTGTCTCATGTTATGATGAAGTTGTTGCCTTGCAAGGGTGTTTCTACCCTTTTGTGATTGGGGTGAGATGACCAAATAACCCCTCTCCCTAGAAATTCCTTTTTGTTTCCCCGTAGACGTGGGTATTAAATAGGGGGTATAGGCGGTTATAATAAAGACTGCAATTTGTGGTGGCGTAGTGACCCGTACTATGACTAAGTTGCACGTTCAATGTTCTGGTTTCTCACTGCTTTGTTTTTGGATCGGTCGTATATGTCGTAGAAGTCACAGTTGCTCTATTGTCTAGACTGTCTACTATGTTAGCCAATTATTGGTCAAGTAATGGCTATGTATCGGTCGTATCGGTAATATTGGTTGTATGGTAAAATGTTATAATTTTTGCAAACCCTATACATAACAGAAAATATTCACCTGCGAAGAGGGGAGTGGAAGATATGTTTTTGTTATGGAACATGGCTTATTTCATATTGTTTGTCGTGAGAAACAAGTTTGTGCAGTAACAAGCTGTGAAGCACCACTGACTAGCTAGTGTCCCATAGAAGTGTGTGTTGAATCGTTTTCTAAAGATAACTTCCTGTTTCGATGATACTACTCTCTGAGTTTTCTAGACTAGTATGTTTGAATCTCGGACACAATTATTGGGCCTTCTTGCTTTTATATTGTCTTGACTCTTGAGCCTCTATGGGTGGTTGAACATTGTCGCAAAGTGAGATCTGTAGTCCAATCTCTGACTTAATGTTTTCTCTCGATTACTTTTAATGATGTACTTGTGTATTTCTCCAGTTTCCGAAATCTGCTGAGCAAAATTACCATCCAGGAACCTACTTTTGACAGAATTATCGTTGTTTACAGGTATCACCTTTATTTTTCCTTAATCCTTATGGTACCCATGTGTCTGGTCTACATTTTAGACTTTTTGACACGTTTGGATGAACTCCTTCATCATTGTGTTGTTACAATTATGCGTCTTCTTTTGTTGGTTTAGTGGAAAGACTTTCATTTCCCTCGAATAGTTCATGATTATAGGCTTATGGCAGAGCTTTTATTCCAGATTCCCCCTACCCCAGCATATGCGGGGGCTTTAGTCACTGAAATAATGTCATGTTTCTTATCTTAGGGAAAGTACAATTAACAGTGGTATAATATGGCAGGCGAGCAAGTCCAAAAGGAAAACAGGAAAGGGGTATTTACGTGAAACATTTTAAAAATATTCCAATGGCTGATATGGAGATTGTGCTGGTGAGTATTCTTTGGCTACTCCATGCTTGTTGCTTCATCTTACTATACAATGTCTTGTAGTAGTGATTTTTTTTGTTCCCACCATTTGATGCGAAGTCATACGTACCCTTGACCATGTTGTTGCTTATTTTCATTTACCAGCCGGAGAAAAAGAACCCAGGTCTCACGCCAATGGACTGGGTCAAGTTCCTTGGATCAGCTATTGTTGGTTTGGTCAGTTGTCTATCTCACAAATGAACCTGAGGGTTTGACGATTCTTATCATTCATCCTCCTTATTAGTTATTTATTGGAGTTGCATGTGTTAACAGGTTGCTGTTGTGAGTTCACTTGAAATTAAAGCTGATTTTTGGGTCGCTTTTGCCGTTGTTTCCACAGTAGTCGGTTACTGCGCGAAGACGTATTTTGCGTAAGTGTCGAATTCTTTCCATCAATCAGTCTTAGTGAGAATTCATACATATATCTATCAGATCAAAATACTTGTATATGACTGTATAGATATAATTACGTGGTTAATGGGTTGGTTTCACACTTTCACATATACAAGACGTTTCATTCAAAATTTTGTGATTCTTCGTACAGGTTACGTTCTTATTCTTGTTAGTCACAAAATTCTCACATGGAATAGTCTCATGATTTATTATCATGAGGCCAACTATATGAAATCAAAATGGGAAGTTGTCTGTAAGTTAATGAATATATGGGTAGAGTACTGGAGTTTATAGCTCAACGAGTTGGTCTCTATTATATTAACATGAGACCATTTTACCTGCGCCTAATTGATTGTTAGGTCTCTTGGTGGTGGTAGTTATATTGAATTTTGGCATTTAGGTGAATTTTTATCTTCAATACCTGTACGGAAAAAGTGTATTATGTTTGCTGAAGCCCCATGAGCCTCCATTTTCAGATTTCAGCAAAACCTGGCTGCATATCAGAACTTAGTAACTCAATCGATGTATGACAAACAACTGGACAGTGGAAAGGGAACTCTTCTACACTTGTGTGATGATGTGATTCAGCAAGAAGTAAGCACATGCTTCTCTTGTAGTTTATTCTTAACTAAGAGTATTGTCTTACAGAGCTTTTTCATTGTAGGTCAAAGAAGTGATCATATCGTTCTTCATATTGATGGAACAGGGTAAATCTACTAGACAGGTAATCGAGATATCCATAATGGTGACCTATTTCTGATAAGATATGTTATTACCTATACGCGATCTGACATAGGTGCTTATTAAGTCTCGGATTCGTCTGTTTTATGAGAAAACCTCTTGTTTATGCTCAGAAGTGTCAAAGTCATGTATGATGAGTATGAGTGTCGATTGTCCGATACCACCGATACCACGGTCCACGGGCACATGAATTATCATGAAATCTTTGAGCCACATAGCTGAAGGAGTTATGGTGACCTGATGTAGGATCTTGATATACGCTGTGAGGAACTAATCAGGGAAGAGTTTAGTGAGAGGTGCAACTTCGAAGTGGATGATGCAGTTCGGAAACTGGAGAGGCTGGGGATTGTTTCTAGGGTAAGTTTCTTGTACCTACTTAACAGCTGCATTTCAATTGTTAATTGGCTGTCAGATACTCAGGTATTAGACGGAACTGATCAAAGAAAAAAACTCCAACTTAACCCGAATAGAACAACCAGAATATATCCCGAATATATCAAAACCCGAGTTGATATAATCCATATCTATACACGGCCTAAACTTTTCTGGACTGGAAATGACTCGATATAGGAAATTCCCTAAAATGATTAATTTGAAATTGTCACCTTTTTACCTAAAAATATCAGGGACCTAATAGACATGACACGAGATGACCCGGCTCATACCCTATTGACCCCTAAACATGTACCAACTGACTCGTATCCAAAATGACCTGATTGTAGCACATTTTACACCCGACCTAACTCGAAATCCTGACCAAAAGTAGCCAGAGCAAATGGCGTGTTTGTCAGGTGTAGTTGTATGGCACTGACAAGATGACCTGTATGCTGTAGCACTTGATAAGTGGATTATTTAATTCGAATATATTAGGGTTTCTCGAATTTAGCAGTCTGTGCCACTACTCTGTGGCATGATTCTAGTATGGTTTCGCTATTCACTAATGCTTTGAAGGAATGATATATGTCAGGATTCAATCGGAAGATACTATACAGTAAGCCTGAAGCGAGCTAATGAGATAATCGGAACGACAACAGAGGAACTCGTTATGAAGGTTAAGCAGGCGGCTAATGGTAACTAGCTTTGTTGATTTTGCTAGTCACGAAGAAATACTCTAGCTTAGGTTTTTGCGGTAATTGTTCAGTTCTAGGATAGCCACGTTTTGTCAAGTGATTTAAGCCTTTCTGTATATTGTCAGCGCGATATTTTTTTGACAATTACGATAATTCCTGAATTGGTCTAGGATAACCATGTTTTGCCAAGTTATTTAAGCCTTTCTGTATATTGTCAGCGCGATATTTTTTTGACAATTACGATAATTCCTGAATTGGTCGTTTCAGATTCATTTATGCACGATTTGACACTGTTTAGAATTACTATATCGCCTTCAGCTTTGCCCTATTAAAAACTACTAAATGATTGAAAGGTCATCTTTACGCAAGAGTTCATCTGCATGCACTCTTGAAGAATTTTCCGGCTTCTAGAGTGCAGCGGATCAACTGGTTTAAGAAGTTCTATTAGCAGCTTCATCAATAAAAGTAACATAGCATTGCTAATCTGAACAAGAACATTAGCATTCTCAATTTAAAGAGTTTACATAGATTTACATCCAACAGAAAATAAGATAGAGGTGGCGCAACCAGCCGACCAAGGTGACATGAAACGGGTGTGTGGCATCTTCCTACATTGTCGCCCAACAATTACCAATGACAAACTTCGGCACAGCCATTGACAGGGAAAGATCACCAGTGTCTTCATCCGACTTGTTATGCTCAACAGTCTTGCAATCTTATAAGCCAATTAACTTGAGATTTTAGCCTTGATGCGAGCTTGTTCATCCAGCTTCACAAACCCAAAAAAAACACACCCGATGCAATCAGACAATGTAGCACATTGTTGCCTCGTTGGCCAACAAATGACAACATAGTAGACAATATCACATCAACAAGGCAGTGATTGAAGAGCAATTACCTGCTAATTGTCTTCATTTTATCAGTCACTTGATTTTCGACCAATAGTTACACCACACCTGTGAACTGCATCATGAATTTCAGTCGCCCCTCTGGAATCGAAGACAGATCTTTAACCCAATATATGAGGTTGTCCGTCTTAGAGCGTAAACATACTTACCAAGTAGTCAAATTCATAAGTGGTCTACTCTGAACAACCGTTCCATCGCCGCATGACTAAGAAACACAAATTAATCGCACTTCCTGATTATGTCTCTCATGCAATTCAATTATCCTGAAATATGGGAACATATTAGCTCTTGCAACTAGCTAGCCTTTTAATTACCTTAAAATCAAAGAGCAGCTCGATAATAATACAAGGAACTTTTAAGAAAACACTAGCAGGTGAACATACCCGAAGTGTAAGAATATCCATGTAATCGAAATCAGCCACCTGATCACCTCCCGATTACAATCTTAAGCTGCGAACAAAAATCTCAAGACCAGCCCATCATTCTCTCAAGTGCTTAGCTGTTTTAATTTCTCAAGAACTTGCTTCATTGATGGCCTAACGGAAAGTGCCTCTACCGTGCAAGATAATGCAAGGCGCAACATCTTCAATAAATTCTCTTCAGGCCCTGCTTCCCATAAGTCTGAAGAGAAGAACTCAGAACTGCGGTCCTCGTCCACCAACATCGTGGCCCAACGAACAATATTGAAACCATTGTTATATTCAGAAAATGAAGGATCGAACGATTTCTTCCCCGACATCAATTCTAGAAGTACGACACCAAAGCTATAAACATCGGCCTTGTCAGACACCCTACATGTGGTCGCATACTCCGGCGCCACATAACCAAATGTGCCGGCCACATCTGTTGTAGCATGTGTCTGAGAAACTTCTAAAAGCCGAGCTAACCCAAAGTCAGACAAGTAGGCATTAAGCTCCTCATCAAGAAGAATGTTGCTTGGCTTGATATCCCGATGAACTATCCGAGGAACACATGAATAGTGAAGGCAAGCAAGGGCATGAGCCACATCATCCGTGATCTTGTAGATTTCTGGCCATTTGACATTCCCTGCCGACCTATTGTGAATGAATGTCTCGAGATTTCCCCCAGAAAGATAATTGTAAATCAAGAACATCTCAGTATCTCCTACATAGTACCCAATAAGAGTGACAAGGTTCTTATGTCGAACCCTACCTAATGTCTTAATTTCAGCTTCAAACTGTTGAATCCCCTGAAACCTCCCCATGGAGAGCCTCTTTACTGCTACAAGATAGCCCGGAACTAATTCAGCCTTGTAAGTCGACCCGAATCCTCCAGTGCCTATCAAATTCCGAATGCTGAAATTTCCAGTCGCACTGACAACATTATCATAGGTCAGTTCAATTGGGGTGTCAGTAAAAGTCACCACTACTTTCCTCCTCAGACGAGTAAGTCCGCGGAGCTTCTTTCGACCAAGAGTGAGACCAAGCACTATCATTAGGAGAACACCCAGCACAACAGATATAGAAGCTGCTGTCGCAATTATTAAAGACTTCATTTTGCTGTGATGATGATCATTATGAACTTCAAGAGGGTATGGTAAGCCAGCTGGTGGCAATGAATATGGTTCAGGACATGAATGCAGAAAGCTATTCCCTTTGAAGCTTTCACAATCGTTAATATGTCGTAGTGGCGGAATACGACCAGTGAGGTTGTTATAAGACACATCTAGTTGCACCAAATGAGACGACAACGAGAATGATTCAGGTATATCACCAGTGAGCATATTGTGATCTAAGAAGAGAATTTCAAGATTACTTGTGTTTCCCAATGTGGTAGGAATTGCTCCACTAAGATTATTTTCAGATAAATCCAATACCTCAAGGAAAGTCAGTTGGCTTAGTTTTGAAGGTATTGTCCCCGTGAAGTTATTGTGACCGAGAAGTAGTGATTTCAGATGTTTCAAGTCTCCCAGCTGCTCAGGCAGAGGTCCAGATAAGCGATTCTCATTCAAATCAAGATAATTGAGCATAACCAAGCTGTTGATTCCTGCTGAAATTGATCCCGTAATCTGATTTTCTGCAGCTTCGAATCTTGTAAGCTGCATACACTCTTGAAGTAATGTCGGGTAAATCTCACCAGATAACTTGTTGGATGTCAAGTTCACTGAGAAGCTATGAAGACGGCTACAGTCTGACAACAGCTCAAGTGGAATAGAGCCATTGATGGCATTATCATTCAGCAGAAGATTATAAGATGTACTCCAACTAGATACGAATAACTCGTCTGGCAAAGTAAACAGAGGCAGCGGACCACTGAAATTATTCCAACCAAAATCATGGGTTATTATCACGCCATCATCCGGCATTGGCCCTATTCGACCATTCATTTTCAAACTCCAAATGCTCACAGTTGAGTAAGCATACCGAGTATCTTCTTCATCAAGAAAACCCAAATCTTTCCCCTCCAAAACTCCACCTTTACCACAACTGCTATTCACATACGGTAGAAGAACCCCGGATAAAGAGTTCCGACTAACATTCAAAAACACTACACAAGGGACTCGAACTAACGAAGGGAACTCCCCCTCGAAAAGATTCGAGCTCAAATCCAAGAAACTCAAATTCCTACACAACCCCAAGCTCCTAGGTATCATTCCCTCCATATAATTCTGCCCCAAATTAACCACCTCCAACGAGCAACCCTCGCCCCAGCTATTGGGCAACCTACCTCCAATATTCGCCCTAGGCGCCCACAAAACCCTCAAACCCGGAATCATAAACACCTCCTCCGGAATCCCACCAACAAATGCATTATACTCACCTCGAAAAACACTCAAAGACCTATCATCCCTATACTCCTCCAAATTCGTCAATACAATCACACTCAACTTCCTACACTTCCCCAACCCTTTCGGAATCTCATCCGTCAAGCTATTCCTAGACAAATCCAAAACCCTAAGCTCAGAAATCGCGCCAATCTCCGGAGGTATACTCCCTTCCAAGATATTCCCATCCAACAACAACGTCCTCAAATTCACACACCTCCCAATCTCTCTAACCACATTACCAACAATAAAATTATTAGAAAGCTTCAAATGCTGTAAAAACAAACAATCACCGTTACCTAAACTAATCTTACCAGATAACTGATTATTCGACAAATCAAGAACCCTAACCCTCCCAAACCCGATTAAACCTTCCGGAATCGGTCCGGTCAAGAAATTAAACGACAAATTAACAACTCTAACCGAACTAACAACAAGATTAGGAATTCTTCCACTAATGTTATTCGACTGAAGCTCTAGCGTTTCAAGCCGCCGGAGGTTACCGATCTCCGGCGTAATCTCGCCGGAAAACGCGTTATTCTGAAGAGACAGAAACCTGAGCTCCGACAAGTTTCCGACGGCGGAATGTAGGGTTCCGGCGAGGTTTTTCCCGGCGAGGTTGAGTGATATCACGTGAGAGGAGGCGGAGGAGGAGCACGTGACGCCGGGCCAGGTGCAGTGGTCGGTGGTTGAGAGCCAGGTGGAGAGGAAGCGCGTGGGGTCGAGAGTGACGGCGGATTTGACGGAGAGGAGTGAAACGGTGTCGTTTGAGGGAGAAGCGGCGGAAATGTGGGAGAGAAGGAAGAAGGAGAAGAGGAGAGGAAACGACATCGTTTTAGGTGGTGGGTTCGAGGAGAGGCATTCGAGGGGTAGAATGGTAATTTTAGGGGGGGAGAGAATGTAGGAAAAGGGTGAAGGGGTGAAGGGAGTGTGACTGTAGAGAGTGGTATCCCAGTTTGTTTGTTTGTGTGTTAATATTAGAGGTGGATTAAGATTAGGAGAGTATATGAGAATAGGAGAGTAGCATCTTGGCATCTTCTTTCTTTGCTGTTTTGCATTGGGAATTGTTTTTTTGTAATTTTGTTCCATAGTATGTGCGCATATGTCTTGGTGGTTTTGGTTTCCAGTTTTCCACTAGACCTCTAAGACCATCCCCATCCAGAAGGTCAAGCTAACTGGGTCACCAACGTTTTAGCTTTTAATCTCACCTTATTTATCTTGACCCACTTTCACTCTCTCAAGTAAAAGGTCACGACCTAGGTCACCAACCCAATCATTTTTCACTTTCCAATCATTTTCCACATTCTTTACCCCACCAAAAACTCTCATACTTTTTCA